>JBAMJV010008200.1:0-35136 GCA_037951105.1 Echinarachnius parma
ACAGCACAATGACCATTGGGTTATGTGTGAGGTACTCTGCTGATTAAACCTGTTCCCTTCATGTTACAGCACAATGACCATTGGGTTATGCGTGAGGTACTCTGCTGATTAACCTGTTCCCTTCATGTTACAGCACAATGACCATTGGGTTATGCGTGAGGTACTCTGCTGTGATTAACCTGTTCCCTTCATGTTACAGCACAATGACCATTGGGTTATGCGTGTGAGGTACTCTGCTGATGAACCTGTTCCCTTCATGTTACAGCACAATGGACCATTGGGTTATGCGTGAGGTACTTCTGCTGATTAACCTGTTCCACTTCATGTACAGCACAATGACCATTGGGTTTTGCGTGAGGTACTCTGCTGATAACCTGTTCCCTTCATGTTACAGCACAATGGACCATTGGGTTATGCTGTGAGGTACTCTGCTGATTAACCTGTTCCCTTCATGTTACAGCACAATGACCATTGGGTTATGCGTGAGGTACTCTGCTGATTAACCTGTTCCCTTCCATGTTACAGCACAATGACCATTGGGTTATGCGTGGAAGGTACTCTGCTGATTAACCTGTTCCCTTCAGTTACAGCACAATGACCATTGGGTTATGTGTGAGGTACTCTGCTAATTAACCTGTTCCCTTCAAGTTTCTGAAACCTCCAGTTATAAATATCCAGAAGATAATTATAAATCTAAACACTTTGATATTACACATCTTTATAACAAGAAGAGAAATTAAGAAAACCGAAAGCTGTTCCATGCTTCTATAAACTGTTAATACAAATAGAAAGGATGTACCATGTGAGAACAATCTAGAGTTCCAAGTAATTTTCTAGGATACTGAGGAATGTTACTAGATCTCTTTAAGATAATACATTCTTGCCTGTCATGTCTCATGATTGTCATGTTCAAAAGACCTGAGAATGCAATAAATATCTCTTTCTGAATCACCCTTTGCATGCAACTCAATACATTTTATTCTTCAACACACATTCTACCCTACTAATATGTCGCATAGAGCATGTTATAGCGCAATGACCTTTCATTTTTGTGGTATTATGTGGGTTAAGGTTTACACCAGCTTGCCCGGCATATCATATGTCATGTTTGAGTGGCATAGGAATGTAAGAAATAATAAAGTTCTAAACTATCCATGGCCTGCGGGGGTAATTTGACCCAATAGCGCGGCTGGCATGTTCGTTGTGTTGAGACGCCAGGATGAATTATCACAATAATGGGTATTACAACAAGATGAAGTAGATAAACATGTGTCTCCTTCCTGTTGTAATAGTGATCTTGGAAATGGACTCTTGGCCTGATGAGGATACAAGTATAGTTGACCCTATGGGTAACGAGGGCATGTGAATGTAACACCATAAATAGCCTCATTTGGTCATTTGTGAAGCTGGTCTATTAATTTCGATAAAATTGAAAACAATTGGACATTTTGTACACCAAAATCTATTGTATAGAGAGCTGTCTTCAAATTTGCCAGAGTGCATTGCCAATTTGAGTCCTCCATAGAAATAAATAGCTACATGTATCTTCAACAAACCATAGTTTTCTAACTTGTTGACCAAATGTGCTCAAACTCTCTAGAAATGATTCCTCCTATTTAGTATCTTACAGTGAATAGAATGGGTTTGCCAGGGTTTCATTGGCCTCTAAATAGGGCAGGTTGAAAAACAAGACTGTGAAAACCATGTCAAGTATGGTAAACATCCTGATGACGATGTTAACAATTATTAGTAGTATTAGTTGACGCTACCTAACTATGAAGATCATTGTGCCCGAGGCAGTACCTAGGCCAGGCCTCCCATAGCAACCATGGCTTTTTTGTTTGGCTAAGAAATGATTCCGTCTGGGGGAAACTGCATAGGAAAAGAAGATCCATCTTGATCAGGTTAAAGATGCAACCTGTAAAGTGTCAGATATTGCCCAAAATTACATTTGAGACTTCAATCCTAAACCAAAATCATTGTAAGGATATGTCCGAATGATGCATGAAAGTTTCATTGAAAAAGAACACTGCTTTCCTGGTTTAATAAGCGAAAATTTGCGTCAGCTTTTACAAACGAATTATTGTATAACTTGTATGAGGTTTATGACCGTTCATTAAAGCTCTTGAGCTGAATGATTATCAATGATAGATATCGTCATACTAAAGGGGCATTTACAAAAAATATAACCCTATTTTTATTCTTCTCTTACCATAAGCGAAACAGCACAGCGTAGAAAGAGAAATGTGGAAGCTCCAAGTAATTTTTGTGGAGTTAGACACTTTACTGGTTTCACTTTAATATGTAATTCAAGCCCTGAATATTTATGCTATGGAAGAGTGCGTCTGCAACGGAAACCAATGTCAAGATCCATGAGCATCAAACGCTCATCCTAATTAAGACATGAATGTCCCTTTTCTGATCAAGATCCAGGAGCATCAAACGCCCTCATCCTAATTAAGACATCAATGTCCCTTTTCTCATCAAGAGGTTAGATGATCCATGAGCATCAAACGCTCATCCTAATTAAGACATGAATGTCCCTTTTCTTCATCAAGAGGTTAGATGATCCATGAGCATCAAACGCTCATCCTAATTAACACATGAATGTCCCTTTTCTCATCAAGAGGGTTAGATGATCCATGAGCATCAAACGCTCATCCTAATTTAAGACATGCATGTCCCTTTTCTGATCAAGAGGTTAGATGATGCCACCCAACATTTCTCTGTCCCACTTGGCCATTGGTTCACCAAAGTGCAGCATACTTGATACACCAATTGATATCCCAATCATCTTCATTCATGTTTACCTCAATGTTTACTATCATTACCAAGATCATCAGTATGAACTTTATGCTAATTAGCTGCCATATATAAGCATTCTTAATGTTATTTGTTGTTTTCTTCTCAATTAATGGTAATTTGTGGTCCTTACAAATGTTCAGCTATGATCTCAAATGGGCTTTGAGTTACGAAAGGTTGAGCAACCTGGCCCATCTCCTGCTCAGCCTGCGTTGGGTGATGGGATGTCATCTAGGATGTCCTTCTTGGTATGTCAACATCTTATGCAGTGTAAATAGTACACTGGGGCTCAGGGCGATTTAGCCCCCCAAAATGAAAAAAAAGAGTCCCCCCCCCCCCCCCCCCCCCCAAAAAAAAAATCATGAAAGAGCTCTCCTAAAGTTGCATAAAGTTCAAACGAAAAAAAAATTTGAGAACGCTATTTAAAATGCAACCGAACTTGAAAAGTAGCTCCTGAAAAAAAAATCAATTTCATTTTATTCCCTCTAATCTTGTGACCCACGTGTCTCAATGCAACCTCATCTATTGCAGCACATTACCTACTAGCATCAATTTACAGTTATGTTATGCCATGCGCAGGCAACATGAATCATGTACCACGGACGTTGATGAGCATTAGATTGTATTGGCAGTTTTAAATACTGGGTTTATATATTGCATATATACCCTGGTCGTTAGGACCTGTGACCCATGTGATGAAATGGCGATTCCATAAGGACATAGACCTTCCCCAGGCCCTTGCATCATTTTACCATTATGATATGCCATGAGTACCAAGAGGCCATATAAACTGTGGACTACATGGTGATTAGTTTGAGAGTGACGCTTTTAATAGACTGAATTATAGCACTTTGCAGGATTATTTATAGCATAGACCCAAATAGCGCATAGCTTTTGTACCCACGTGCAGCATCTATGCAGGACATGGTCGCCATAGGACGCAGACAACTTCCCACGCATCATTCAACATGATTCATGTGCTACATGTCCATTAGTTTCAGAGTGGTACTAGATGTATCTGCAGCTTACAGGGTTTATTGAATTTTGTGCTCATACGCTTTGGTAGCAAACAGACCCTGTAGCGTCTGACGCACGCATCATTACATTGCAACAGATTATTATTATTCCCCTTGAATCATTTTACCGTTATATGATGCCTCCAGATACAACATGAATCATGTGATGCACATTGATGAGTTAAGATCAGCAATAGAATGTTTTAGCAGCTTGCTGGCTTGTTTTTGTTGGGTGAATTCAATGTTGATATAGTGTAGCAAGATTGGTAAGAGCAAACATCCTATAATTGCGGGATCACAAGCACAATAAGATAACGTTTTTGGTTCTGAACAGAAAGTTAATTTTATCCACTTAGGTTTTGCTGCTCTCAAACCCAGGTGTAAAGAAAGCTCTCTACCGATTGGGGACCCAAAAGATTGGAACGTGGTTCCATAGACCCATTTATGCCTACAATGTTCCCTAAGAAATGTGCTGTGCACATTAAGTGTTGAAACCATCATCATCATCATCATCATCGTCACCATCATCACCATCGCCATTGTCACCAATATTAACATCGTCATCATCATCATTATGATTTTATCAACATTTAAAATTAAAACTTCACATAAAAAGCATCTGACCATAACGCTCTGCTTTTAGTTGCTGGTCTTCTGAATGAATTTGTCTAAACATTAATCCTCTGTTGCATGTTGCACGTTGCTATATTGTCAAAATCCAAACAATTACTTAGAATTGCAGTTGTGTTAACTTTGATTTGGCTTTCCTAATTTTAACTGTGCAATGTTAGTGCAAAGAGTTAGCAAATGTCTCTTTGTATTTTCGCTCTTTTTCTCAATCATATGAAATTAATTTACCATGGAATATTCACACATCACTCAGCGGAAATATCATATCACAGAAATACACATTTTAGTTTTTGTACATACGTCAACAAAGTTACGAGGTCCCAGTACCAGTTTGCAAAGTTTCTTTATCCTTTTTATTCTTCCCTAGTAAGCTCTCAACCCACATGTCACAAGTCAACATTAAACAGATTGCCCATCCTATTGTTTGACCATGGTGTTATTTGAAGGCAAAATGTATTATTTGCCACATTTTGAGATTTGTATTACAATATGCAAGCAGTTTGCTGGGCTTTGGGAAAAAAACCGATAAATACCACTTTCAACATTTTAAAATAAGCTATATTAATTTAAAACAACTCACAGCATATCAAGGAATATTTTGAAAAGAAGATTAAAAGTATCACATTTTATCTAAATATTATTCTCGTAGTATTTCATCAGGTTTAATCACAATTGTCTCTAATAGGTGAAAATGGCATACATTATATAGTTTTCATCTTGACTGTCTCAAACCCTGTCTCAGTGTTACTCTTATACGCTTAAATATAGCAACAGATTATATCCTATGTTCTACTGTTATGCGATACGTTTCATGAGCAACATGAATCATGTACCGCATGTTGATTAGTTTCAGACCGGTATTAGATATTTGCCTGGTTTATTTATTGCGTAGACTGCCATATAGCCTGATAGCGCATATTAAAAAGCAGGTTTATTGCACAAGTGCACTTTCTAGTAAACATTCTCATTATAGTGGCGTGCACGTTCCATCATATATCAACTGGGTGATATCAAATCAAATTTTTCAAACAGACTTAATAGAATCTATGGCAGTCTCCTCCGAAGCAGCCGTAATGAATCAGACCAAAATCAAAACATGTTTGTTGTTTTAATTCCTTTTCAAATGTCCCATGAAATCAGAATAATTTGAAAAGATTTTATGTCACATACGATTTTCATCTATGAAGCTCCTGGAATATTATTAGTCATTGTTTTACAGGTCAAATTTGTTGGTAAGAGTACATTAAAGGGGACCACCAGGCCAGCACATAATTATATGTTTTGGTACCATTGTGTGATATCAAATAGACGCCCAACCCAACCCTTTGCAAAGGGTTGTGTAATTCATAAACAATGCAATTAATTACCATCACTTACAGAACCATTTTGATCTCATAGTTCCGTACACGCCAAACATTTCAGGGTGCGCCAATTCTATTCACGCGTACATTTGGAGACAATAGATTAACGGATGATGCGTTCGTCCTAGACAAAAGGTAGTCTTTGTATGGGTATGCAGACCCATTAACACATGTTGTAGTATGGTGATGTTTTTTCCAATTAAATGTAATTTCACTGGAAACATATTTTTCTGAACTTTTCGGTGGAATGGACTGCTAAAAATATTACCTTTTATTTATAAGAATATTACTTTTGGGTGGTGGTCCCGAAATCTTAGACTAAGCTCTATTGTGTTCCCTGTGGTCTTTGCAACAATAGAAGATTGTGTGTGCCTGTATACACTAATGTGCAGACACACACACATATGTACAGATGCTCGCACATACACGCATGCACACACATACGCATACATAAATACACATACAAACACACTCCCTCCCCGGCCTTATCCAATAACACACACAAACACACTGGCACTTCTTGTGTATTTATAAGGGTTCATTATTGCGAGTAGATGAAAAATAACAAAATAGACTCCAAACAGAATACAACCCATACATCAACAAACACAGAGACTCACCATGTGAGGGGGGCGTTCACGGTGCAGGCCGGGAGGGCCTACAAGCAGCTTTGGGTGAGCATGTGGGTGCATCATCATGAATGAAGCAAAATAAACACAAACCGCCGATTTAAAAGAGAAGATACAACCAGTTAAAATCGGTTAGGAGCTGATATCCAAGGGTTGTGACACTTTATAGAGAGCTGGCTGGAAGGACCACAGGGCTTTGGATATCCAGGCAATAATATGATGAGACGATACCACAGCATATATTGCAAAATATGTATGGCAGATCAAGGCAAAAGTTGACGAGAGATATCACGTAGGAACGATATCAAACAAATGCACGTAGGAGTCGTAACAGCAGTAATCCACCAAGCGTAGTCTCAATCAAATCAATTTATTGAGTAAAATTATATATAACTCACAATCAGTCAATATATGAAGATTAGTCCTATAGAGAGGGGGTCTCCGCTCTCCAACCAGACCAATGATGAATAAAGATGATGTTGATACGAGTATCCTCCGCAAGAATGCTGGCTGGCATTGACTCTAGCCTGCTAAGATGCTCAATAGCTATTGATACAATAAGGGGGGCTCCTCAATTTATGAATGACTTTAGCTGGTGGTGTCACAGACCCAATATCATGTTTTTTGGGGTGGATGCAATAAGCTTTGAAACTCCTTGATGGAAGAACGGATGACCCAATATTATTTTTGGAAGGACGCAATAAGCTTTGAATCGCTTTGATGTCAGGATGGATGAGCTGTTAAGTGGATGTTGATGCAGCAAACTTTAAATAAAGAGATGGATGAGATGGTGTGGGTAGTACACTATGTAATCCCGACTAAAGCGTGATGTTATCCCAACTACAGGATGAGATAGAGAGAGATACAGAGTGGGGAGGTGGCAATTGGTTGGCCGGTTGGGGGCTTATGAAAAAATGGTATCAAAGAATCGGGGTGGAGGACGAGATGGTTTATGGGAGGAGTGACACTGGATCCTTGAGGGCAATCTGATTCTAATGAGAGCTGGATGACAGGGAAGCCATTGCACTTGGGAGTTAGGAGGGATGCAGGCAATGAGATGGAGAGAGAAGAGAAGAAATAGAAAGACTGGAAGAGAGACTGAGAGAGAGGGGGAGAGGGGAAGCCATTGCACTTGGGAGTTAGGAGGGATGCGGGCAATGAGATGGAGAGAGAAAAGAAGAAATAGAAAGACTGGAAGAGAGACTGAGAGAGAGGGGGAGAGGGGAAGAGAGGGGTGATGAGTAGGGTTATAGGGCCATGTGATGCAATTGCATACACTCATTGTGTATCTGTATATATGTTTTATATGTTTGTGTGGATGTGTGTCTGTTCGTGTGCATGTGTGTGCTGTGAGTATGTACATGTGTATCTATAAAAACATAATTGTATTAGTGTGTGTGTGTGTATGTGTGTGTGTAAGTTAGTTTGTTTGATGTGTGTGTGTATGCTTGTGTAACCAATTGTAGGAATTCAGGCCAAGATGAAATAATTATGAATGACAGGACACGTGGCAAATAGAATCCTAGTGTAATTGATATTGCTCTTAGAAGGGGGCATATTAAGGGTTTAGAATTGAGGCCAAGGTTAATAAAACAGTACAATCAATCTATTTGATTGTTTAAAACTATATGGTTATCATCTATATCATTACTAATGACTTTATTACTAATTGATATCACTATCATTATCATTGATATCATTAATAGACTGAAGTTGATCATGATCATTTTCAATATTACAATTACTGCTACAATTGCTTATAGTAAGTACCAATCCTACTATCAATATACTTCTTATATCTTCATGACGATACCGACATCAAAGATTACACTTGAATTACATACTTCAAAAAATGTGTGAAGATTCACCATGATCACATTCCAAATGAGATTTACTTGGAACAAGAATGGTGACATGGAGACAATGCAATGATGATAAAACAGTATAAAAAGAGAAAGAGAGAGAGAGAGAGAGGGGGCGCAGCAAAGAAAAACTTGAGACGCAAGATGCAGATAGGAATGTCGCCTCTCACCGTGACCTACAACAGAGGTCCCCTTTCATCACTCGCATGCTATTTTCTGCTGCACCCCAGCATCGCGTGGCGTGCGCCGAGCCCCACCAGAGATGTCCGTTATAGGCAGGGGCATAGCCATGATCACTTCAGACTGGGGTGGCAGGGAATGGGCAAGGTTTCAAATTCAGGAGGGGGAGGGGTAGGGCAGTATGAGCCAAAGACAAATATGGTGTAGTTCTATACCATATTTCTCCCGACAGGGGAATCATAAAGAGGCAAGGATTCCAAGGAGGGGAAGGGAGGGGGGGGGGGGGGGGGGTCAATCGCCCCTCCTTAGCCACAACACTGGTCTGTGAGGACAGCATAGGAGAGGAACAGAGGGGGTTGGCATGTGGATGCTAAATAAGGCAGTTGGCAGGTTAGGAGGTAACCCCTCAGAGGGATTGAGGCATCTTGATCCCCGGGGGTAAGGAAGAGGGAGAGGATGGGGGTGTGGTCATCAAAGCATGGGATCCAGATCTAGCTTGACCCTGCGATTCAATAATCACTTTAACACCCTCTGAAACCAGATATATGGATAAATAAATTAATATCTTTACAAGTCGCTATCATTTAGTCCATCGCTAGTTTGCATGTGTTGATGGAGTGAGGAACGAAGAAGGAAGAAGGAAGGTTGGAAGCCGCATAATATTCTTTAAAAACTGCGGTACATCTTATAACAAAGAACCAGTAAATAAGTTAACACACTTTAAGTGACTGTTAAAGTGATTTTATACCATGTAAAACATGCTGAAACAGTTACATTGATTCTGTAAATTGTTGAGTTATGTTAAGTTAATGAGCAGGCCATGTTCCCATCTGGCAGATAAAGATTTCATTTTAACTTTGCTATTCCAACTTAGTTATACTAATAACTACCATTTTCTGTGTCATCATTGTCACTTCAAAGTGAAAACAAATAAGAAGCGTATTTGCTCATTGGCATAGGTTCACAATTAATTTGGTCAAGAATGACTGAAGGATGGCATGAAACAAGCATTGGGCCTAAATGGGATAAAGGTATTCATTTTGAACTTGTCTGAAAGGGCTGTTGGGGGCTTTTTTTGTTGTAATTAGGGAAGTATGGTTGAGGATCTGGTGAAATAAGGATGGGGAGAGGGTACATATGTTTTTAGAGTGGGGGAGGGCTCATATAACTAGGGTGCACGGGGGAGAGGGCACATGTAAACAGGGGGCAGATATGTAATGGTTAGGGGTTTAATTAGGGGGGTTATGTAGTTTAGATGACATCAATTTGTCCTGTTGTGAGCAGTTGATGTGATTAATGCTTCACAGATACCCTTCGTGTGAAGATGATTATGTGTCATTAGTGGAGACCGGCCTCATGCCTTCAGAGCTGATTAGGGTCCCGGGTCACCCTACACTGGGTGGCCATCTTAATGACATCATCACACACACACACGTGTGATATCACTATCAATTCATATTTCTTAAAGTGATACTTGCTTCATTACTAGTACTTAACATACATTATTTAACTGTTTTTTCTTCTTCTTCATTTCAATTTTGATTGAACATTCTCTCATTTCGTATTTATCAATTTATTTTCCATTTCATTTGTTTCTTTCAGTTGCTCATTTAGCTGGCATAAAATCAATTGTTAGTGGCACATGCACTAGTGCTTGTTCTGGGCTTTTTCATATCACAATCATCAAGAGAAATAAAATTAACATTTAAGACAGGGTTGTCAACTTGTCAGTGGAGAACACAGGAAGTGGGATGTTGCTATTCTATGATTGATTTACACAGCTTTGAGTGCGACTGTTCCTCTAAAATTAATCAACTAAACAGGGGGTGATATAAGCTCATTACATGAGCACATGGGGACCCTAAAGGAGAGAGAGGGTAACAAACTTAAACAAACTTTCATACATCACTTATCACTTAATAAGAAACACATCTGTTAACTCATGAACTTAACCAGCTAAGGACTATCTGAGGTTTCAGATTGCTCTCAAATTTGTGCACAAAAATAAAATAATTTGTAACATTTTTCTTCATTTGGGCAAGCAAAACTAGATAAGTCACTTATTATTTCACTTGCCCAACAGGGAAACTATGGACAAGTTGTTGTTTCTAGTGCTGTATAATGCATTCTTCTGACACTTCCATGATTGGTATCATCATGTGTTTCTATGCTGTTCAACCAGTATGATGACAACTTCAATTACATTCTACCAACCCTTGTTTTGATGACCTACAAGGAAATATGTGTAGCAACAAAAATACAATCATCACATAGCCATTAAATACAGCTGTGAATACACGACATATAATGCTTTCATAATTTGACATTAAAGGTTGTAAGGGATGTTTTTCAATTGTTAAGTGGAGGAAAAAATACAAATTTTAGCCTCCAAACAAACACAAGCAAACACACATTTTTGTGACACAACACAACATCAACATTTACTTTAACTCATTATTTATCATTATAAATTCAATAGAACCATATCACTTGCAAAGCATACATTTATCACTGGCCATTTTTTTCATGAACTACATTGAGTCTACAGACTACAGACAAAAAGTATGTGCAAAAATGTGGGGCATCTGAGCTACATGTATGCAATAAATTTCCAATAAAGGTTTGTAAAATAGACTTAAAATTCATTGCGACCTCATACCATAGCCACAACAGCTAACAAGCAGCCTGACATTTAGAAGAAACTGTAAAATGGTGAATACTGCAATATATTGGTCAGATAGTGTTCTTCTTGTTATTGTTTTGCAATGCATTTCAAATCATAGTTTGTACGTTTTTGAGTGCGTAATTGGGAGAAAATGACTGCTGGAAATTGCAGATCTGCTATAAACAATGCATGTGTAATAAAATGAGAGTCAATTGCATGCCTGGACTTTCGATCCTAGCACAATCTCCTACAGAAACAAAATGTGTGTGTAATTTACACCGATCTGCAGAATTTCCATTTCACAGGGTTGAATGAATTATATCAACCCTTGATTGAAAAAAAAATAGCTTGGAGACCTATGTAGGTGGTGTGTATATTATGTATACTCCTCAAAAAAAGAAACTGGACACTTGTATGAGACCAAATATTTCGTATTCATTAACGATAAAATATATGATATTGTATATCAAATTAAAGATAAAATTACCCTCTTCAATATTCGCATGAAATCCAGATGAAATCATTCATGCATGACTTGTCACGGTCAATTAACAACACCAAGGTCTGTTTTCAAAAATAGCAAAAATGGAACATCCACTCAACCATATAAATGTTGATAAGCATAACCTAAAACGCTATATTCATGAGATGGTATAATCTTTCATTACAAATGTGACCTTTTCTATCTTCATCTCAATAAAGAGTATAAATGAAGACAAATTGTGAACGTTATAGGTGTTATTTTCATCCAAAATTAACAAAATGGGGAATTCCATGGCAAATCTTTATTAGTCAAAACCACAGTTTTTTCCCCTTTTTCAGCATGAAAATGGTATAAATTCTTCTCAAGAATTATACCGTAGTCCAAAGATCTTCAAAACCTGAAGTCACCCTTGGTCAAACATTTGGGGTCTTTAACATGACATTTCTCTAGGTAACTATGGTTAAAATTGCAGGGGACACATGAAATAGACAAGCTTCATGCCTGTAATACAGACCAGTATGATAATGCTCTCATAACCTGGCCCTGTTTTATTGACAAATTTGTATTTCCAGAGTTTGTTCATAACAATTAAGTTGAACAATGTCATAATTTACTTGCCCCGCTCATCTTGTTTAAGTGAAACGCTTACTATCATTTCATTCGAATGGTGTGGTCCTCCATTGTTTTGCTATTTTTGAAAACAGACCTTGCTAGTGTTAATTGACCATGGCATTTCATGCATGAACGATTACACCTTTAAGTTATACCCTGCATGTAGAGGACTAAATTCCCTTTAATTTGATATATGATCATGTACACTTTATCGTACATTAATATGAAATATTTCAACTTATACAAGTGTCCAGTTTCTTTTTTTGGGGAGTATACATGAGTGTTTTTGTTTTGTATGTTATGTTACTCATTAACTTCAAGTTTAAATATATGTTTCAGTCCATACTCAGCAAATCCATACTGTACATGAGGTCATATAACCAATTTGACCCCAGTATGATCATACATTATGCTGACATGTAGTATATTACAATGTATGTATTTAAGAAGTTCACATCTCTGTAAGATTTCAAAGGCTGACATGAGTATGATTAATAATAATTTAAGCGCAGTAGAGTATATATTTATAGTTGCTGCGCTATATAAATGTTCATGTTATTATTATTATTTTTATGCACATGTATCATATTCTCTTTAAAAAACGTATTGGTGTTCTGGCAATTCTGTCCATTCTTCCTGTCATTCAACACAGATTATCTTTTTCTTTTTTTTTTGGGGGGGGGGGGGGGGCGGGGGGGGGGGGGGCATCTTAAATGGGTTAATAGGATTATCTCTCTCTCTCTCTCTCTCTCTTATCTTTTACTCCACCTTGACACCCCCATCTAAGTTCAATGTCTTCATACAGCAGATACACACCAAGGTATCTGAAATATCTCATATATACCCAGCTAATAAAAACAAACAACCCATTTATCATACCAATCTTTGTCACATGTACAAACAAGCGGCACATTTATAACACCACTTATCTGTCAGACCTACCATTCTTTTAATGTCACATTTGTGTTCAATGTCCGGTCCAAATTCAGTCAATATTTGTATATGTCCATCACTCCATTCTTCAAGACAGGGACTAGACATGGACCCAACTGATGTGGATAATGTAACTCATAAATGTAGGTTACAAATCTGTCTCATCAGTAAATATTTACCTATGTCCAATCTCACTAGCTTTTGGAACATGTTTGGGTTTTTTCCTGTTGCTACTGGAAAAATATATTTGCGGGACAAAATGGATTTTGAAGTCAGCTGGCTTTGCTTGTGGATGGATGGGTGATCAGGATTTACCCACAGAGATGGATGGAGATGCTAAATGAATCGATATATTCATCAAGTTGAAGACTATTGGATTTGCTATAACAATCATCCTCTATAGACCACAGGCTGAGTATTTACACCACCAGTCCTGAATGGGCTATGATGATTTCAAACATAGCCTGTTCCTTTCTTTCAGCTGAAGCAATTAATACACTTTCTGACCCTTTAACCCGTTCAGGACAAACTGAATTTGCTATAACATGCATTCTCTATAGATCCATGCCAGAGTATTTTCGGGACCAGTCCTCCAACAGGTTAAACAGTTGCCTTCTATAGTAACCAATCCCAAGTGTATGGATACCAGTCTAAGTAGAATTCCTTCTAATCCTAAATCTGAATATCAAGCAATTTACCAATTAATGTTAAACCAAATATATTGCTTAATATTTTAAAAATTAGAATTGATAAAGCATGAATATTGAAATGTATAATTGTTTGCTTGTAACTTTGTACATTTGTAAAGAGTTTTCCTCTTTTTTTGTGTGTATTTCAAATTTTGTACTACTGTTTTTATGCGCCTTGAGTAATTTTTTTTAGATAAGTGCACTATATAATTATTTATATTATTAGTATTATTATTAGTATTATTATTATTATTATTATTATTATTATTATTATTATTATTATTATACTATGTATATAATGTCGTAAATATGTAAATATGCTTTTAATTTTGTATGGACTTTTGTATGGCTGAAGAAAAGCCATTGGCTAAAGCAAGTGACCATAATAAAACAAACTTAAGAGTGCTCAGTATTTTCATGCAGGCGAGCTTGAAAAGTTGCCCCCCCAAAAGTATTTAAATGTTTTCCCTGAACGAATGTGCATAGTGGACATTTCACTCACATCATCATGTAGAGAGGCAACATGTCAGAATGATAAAGAAAAAAAAGGGAAAAATTTAAACTTGATAACAAGTAACAACTGAACATGACTTTCAAATGGCACATTACCTTTTTAAATGCATGCATGGCATCTTATTTCCTTTCAAACATGTATATTGAGGGAGAACATAGTTGCATACACACATATGTACATGTGGGACTGTTTTATCAGTACCTGGATACACTGTGATGAAGGTTTAGGTCTACATGAGTCAAAATTAGATTCGACAGGCTCACTATCTGTGGTACATAGTGCACATTTTTATCACAGCTACAAAGTAACATGTCACGATGATAAAGTTGGACAACTTTTGACAAGTAGCGTGCTAGACAACTTTGTGCACACACAGATATATGCATGTAGGCATGTAAAGATGTACATAGATGCATGTAATGAAGATAAACCCTACATGAGTCAAATCAAAAGAGACAGCATCTAGACTGCAACATTCTCCACATTATGATCACAGCTTCAAGGTAATGTGTCGTGATGATAAGTTGGAAAACATTTTAGTATGAGCGGCTGGATACCTATATAAAAAGGGCATATTACCTTCAAAATGTATCCATTTCATTTCATATCTGTGCAAGCAAAAACTTGTCTTTGCACTATTATATAATGTTGCACTATTATATGTTGCACTATTATATGTTGCACTATTATATAATGCTGCACTATTATATAATGTTGATATTCATTTCAGTTTCAATCTACCACCCTTCCTTTATCCCATTCAAGATCATTTGTTTTTTTGCTTGGTTTATGGAGAACTCATCAACAGATTGACTGGATCTATCTGATCTGATCCATGCATGTTATGAACTTACCTCCCTAACCTAGCAAATACTACTATCTGGGAACACCTGTACTGAGACTACCTAGGTAGCTCATAGTCAAAAGGGTGATCTGGTCGAATGGTCAGAGCTCTGCTCTTTGCACTTATCAGCCCAGGTTTGAACCAAAGCTGCATCTCTTGGATGGTGACGATAAAGGGTGGTCCCAGACATAAAATAATTAAAATTGATTGAACCGAGTTCGTAAAAAAACAAATAACTAAGCAACCAACCAGACAAGCCCTACCCAGAATTCTCCTCTCATACAGAGCAAGGCCACAAAAAGGGGACTGGTGATTTGCTCCTCAAGTAGCCAGCTCTTTCTTATAGACCGGTAACATATCCATCTCCTATATTGACAAAAGTTGTTCCTGTCGACCTGTAAGCTTTTGCGAGGTTGTCTGACATAGCAACAAGTAATATATGCGAGGTATTGCTTTGTATTTATTCGGAACAGATTAATTGAATGGTTTGTCTCCAGGACATCAGTCAAGGAACAATCATTAATTTTGATTTGTAAGTGAAATTGTCTTAAACCAAATTTGCATTTTACTCACTATATTGTTATTCCTTGATAGTTTCCCATGCTGCCTATAGAAAGTTTTTAATTGCAAATCTAAAGCATGAACACTGATGCATTAATAATAATAATATGATAATAATAATAATGAATATTTAAATAGTGCAATATTGACCTAATAAGGTGCTCAAGGCGCATGATGTCACAAGGTGATTATGCCCAGCCCCAATGTTCATTCAACATTCTTTACCTGCCCTCTAGCTGAAGATGGCTTAACATTGTGTAAATCAACGTCATCCGGAAATTCACATGGAGTGAACGAGGGGTGTGGCAAAATCATGACATCAGGAGGTCAATGTTCATGTTTGAGGTTCAATACGCAACTAAAAACAGTCTATTCAATCTGTTGAGGACATGCAGTGACTGCGATATCTCAGGTTGAGGTCTATGCTGAATGTTTTTCAAACAACAATCACATCATCTACGATGGGTCTGGTCCCTAAAATACTTTGGCTGTTGTCTATGGAGAATGCATGTTATACAAGAAACATCCCATCTTCAATGGGTTAAAGAGAAAAACCTACACCAACTGTCAAAACAGCACAGTTGTCGTGTAACAAGCAACACTTTATTTCTCTTAACACATCCATAATACATTGCATCACATCACGTGTAGGGGTTACAAAAGATTGTAAGAAAAGACAACGTACGTATGTAGTTCCTCCCAAACTACTTAAATGCAATTAATGTCACATGATTTGAGCAATACATGTTATAATTAAATCAGGATGTGTATATATATACGTATTGCACAGCATGACAACTGCACATGTGTTGGTATTAAGAAGAAACTGGAGTAACATTTCAAACAGACGCTACAGGAGGGAGGAAAGGGCCGATGGATGTCACTATCTCTAAATTCAAATACACATTCAAAAGTATAAGGATTATGTACATTATGTTTGAAAAGTATCCATTTAAACATATTGATTAGTCTTAACTAGATAGATAGATAGATAGATATATAGTTTTGGTCTTAAAACATACAAAATGTTACAAATAAATGTGTCATCAATTGGCAAAAGAAAAGTACCATACATAGCTCTTATCAACTGGTCAAAATGCAATTAATGTGACAAGACATGATTCCTGCTATGCTTAAATCAGATGATACATAAAATCTTGCACAGCGAGGCAATTACAACATGTGTTGGTATAAATTGAATTAAGTGATAAAACTGGAGTAGTATTTCAAACAAATGCTATCAAAGTACAGGAAGGGGAAGGTGATGCATATACCAGGTCATCCCAGAATGAGGCTGCTTCAAAAGTGCAATTACTTTGGAAAATGCAGTATTTTGTTGTCATATTTGAAGAGGCGAACCTGGTTTAACAAAACTAATGACTATTATAATATCGTTGTCGTCGTTGTCGTCATCATCGTCATCATCGTCGCCGTTGTTGTTGTCGTTACAAAGAATTTCATTTATTCAAAATCTATGTGGAAAGTTTTGATTGCAATAGTTTGCTAGTTATAGAGACGGTTTATAAGTTATTTTACTTGTTAGTGGCTATGATGGTGTGTGTGTATTTGTGCTTGCGCATGTGCGTACATGTGTGGGTGTATGCACTTTGGGCGCACTCATGCATTTATAATGTGGACATGAGTGCGTGGTAACGCACACCCATGCGTATATATTACATGTGCACATACGCACATATATTACATATCGCTTTAAGTACACTGCACATGTTGCAATTTTGTTAACATGCTGTCCAAAACCACTGGGGCCCTTTAACCCTTCAAAGACCTGATAAACACCCTATCAGAATACTGGTTTCTCGTCATTCTATATCGCATGACGCACCACCATCATTAGTCCGCAACTATTAGGAGCCTCGTCCGTCCTCTTCACGCGCCCATCTGTTGTGTTTCATTGCGGGTGACACAGGAATAACAACAATAGACAGAGGCGGACACTCTTTGGGAACTATATGTCTCGCCCCTCTGTCCCTCTCTGATTGTTTCTTAAGTGGGAATCGCGGCTCACATCAGGTTGATTCATAGCTTGCTATTTGTGGGTTAACTAGCAGACATTCCATTTGCAAATGTCCTGTGATTGTTCATTAAGTCTTCATTGGCATCATTTGGCTGCAGACTACTGTACATCAAGGATATCAAAACTGTCTTTTCTTGACTCACAAATTGGATATTCTACCTTCTCAAATGAATGAAGATTATAACTTGATTGCATTTGTATTTAATTTAGATCAGATTGCAATGCATTATGGGAGAGGTTAGAGAACTCTTTGTGTGGCCAGTAGAGGCACTGATTTTCCGTTTTTAAAAAAGGCCTTTTCCGTTTCAGAAAATCAGGAATTCCGTTTTTACCTGCCTGAAAAACGGAAATTCCGTTTTGCCATAGACTTTGTACATGTGAAAAACTGCAAATTCCGTTTACATAGAACTCCATACAAAATTTAATGAGTAGGGTAAAATCATGATTTTCACCCACAAATCATCAAAATTTGGGGGGAATGTGTCCTGCCTGATATCAGGAAGGACTTACCACAGGCCAGAGAGTAAATATCTTTAAAATTCATTTAATAATGATTAATGCTGAGTTGGTTTGGTCGATCACACCGGTTCCCCACCGTCACCATCGGGTCCCGGTTTCGTTTTCTTTGGAACGGGGTCCGAAAAAGAAAGAGGAAAAAAAAAACGATTTTTTTTTTTTTTTTTTTTTTTTTTTTTTTTTTTTAAATTAATTTATTTTTTCAAATGGTCAATTCCGCGATTTTCCGCGATTTTCCGCGATCGCGGAAAATCAGTGCCCCTAGGCCAGGAGTTAAACTCACAAGATTAGATGGTGAAATATGTCTTGGTCTGGTCTGAACAGGTCTGACAACAGTGTATAGGAAAACATGCAGTAAATGAGGAGAAATAATCATAATGATAATAACTAGATACATTTATAACGTGGGTACATCTGTCAGCAGACACCAGAAGCGCACAATATTCATTATGACCCCTGGTCAATGTGGGCACATATCAAACCTGCATCCAACATGGATAGGATTGCATTGGATTGCTCCTTCAATCTCCAACATTCTGCATTCAAGCAAATCTCATTTCATATCTACCCAAGATAAAGCATTTACCAAAATTGTTCAGCATTGCCGGCCAATTGAGAGCCAAAAAGATATTCATCAATCAGATTATTCCTGTATCTCATTTTGCTTGCCCGACCTGGCTACCGAAAAAACAAAATGTATTTCAGTCCTGCCCTTGCTCTTGTTCTTGTTCATGATAATTACTTCTGTACATACTTTTTATGGAAATCTTATTCCCCCAAGAAACCTCATAGAGTTATAAAGGAAAACAACTTGGGGCAAACATTTCTAGGATGGTTTCTGCCAAAAATAGGAGCCCCACTGACAGATACAACGGCCTGGGGCTACATACAAACACATAGTTGGCACTGGTTGTCAGGGATGGTATGCTGGGTGTAAACATGTGCATCGCATGCAGCCCTCATGTATCTTTCACACATGTGAACATGGAAGGACATATCCATATAGTCAGAAAAGAGGGGGGTGGAAATTAACCTATTCAACCTAGCAAAATATATATTCAAAGCATTTGAGGTTCAAACATACCTGAAATTAACCCATTAAAAACAATTTTACTTTGGTATCTCACATATACCCTCCACAGATCCCAGACAAAGCATTTGAAATCCTGTCAAGCCTTGAACAGGTCAAACAGTAAGTTTCTGCCTAGGGGGGAGGGATACCCTTAATCCACATTAATCCTGTTTATATCTAATTTAGGATCATCAAATGTGATTCTCTCCCACATAGATCCAGAGATGCCTTCCCATAGATCCACATGAAACTAAGTTTCAAAGCTCCATCAAGCCATGCGCATCTGTGTACATATATGGTTGAATTCAGTGGTATGGGGTACCTTCATGAAAACCAAATGTTAAAAAGGTTGTTGTTGTTGTTTTAAGGGCAAATCTCATGCAATCTTCGTTGAAGTGATCCATTAAGTAGTAACTATTTCATATTTAATCTAAAATCACTTAGAACTTCCAGAATTCTGATTGTACCTTTTTGTTTGGATTATGACAGAAGAATGAAATAAAAGCCATTTGGCTTTGATTTTCTCAATGTGGAGATATTTATGATTGAATTGAAAAGCATTCTGGAATGCTTTTTTTTTATTGTAGTCATATTTAATGGGCAGTTGGTTATGAAATCTTACATCAATCTTCACCTTTTCACTAGTTAAACAGTGTTCCTCTTCTATGAAACTATCATACTCCATTCAGAAGAACATTACAATAATATTGATGTATGATGGAAGTCTCAATCATCACTTTCAAATCACTTTAAAAAAAATGATATGTGCTTACAATTTGAATATTGAACAAGCTAGTCTGTTGTTCCCTTGCCCCTCCTTCAAGATGAGCACGCAATGGACTCAACTACGTGTTTATGGCTCATTGGGAATGAAGCTATGCAGATAATGAACGTCGTCATGCCGGGGTGGCACCTATATGTTGGATTAGAGACAGCTGATGTTATATTTGGCCATCCAAGGGTGGCGGCAAAAATAAGATGGATCATTTTTTGTCATTGAAGGGCGGCAGTGAGATGTGAGAATGCTTGGATTGTTGTATACGTGGAAGACTCTAATAGACTGGACTGGTTCTAAGGGTTCCCCTAATTAAAGGCATAGTCTGATTTTTGCAAATCATTTCAAACTAGTCAGGGTGGTCATCTTAATTAAAAACATTGTTACAGAAAATTTTGTTTTGCTTCAATTAAATCAAATCTAAAATTATTTTAATCCAGATTTGGTCTTTGATATCGGAATGGTGATTGTATCTGTATAAAATATAAATATAAAGGGATTTGTGTCATATATCCTTCCACAATGTTGGCTCTAAAAGTGCCATTTTTTTAAATTTTCCAGGCATCCTGAAACTGTTGCATAGCTTGACAGTTTATATTTGTACACTGTGCCATCTTGCGAACGCCTTGCGCAGGGTGCAGAATACACACGGACTCAGTGTTATGCAGTATGCACAAACTAGCCTAGTTCAAAATGGCGACCCAAAGCTTAGCATCCCCACGCATGATGATCTTTAAATGAAAGCAAGGAGGTGAGGGCGATCTGGGTTACCCAGGTAGTTAGTGTGAGAGAGGAATGTCCAAACCTTGTCACATCAAGTCCAAGTGAACTCTATCATATATCTCACTACCTTGACGTTATCTAATTACTACACCACATTGCCATTGTAAGAGTATCTTTGGGCCTTGCATCTAGATCTTCAACCTTTACAAAGAAAATGTTACAAGTAAGAAGCTATGCCCTAGTTTTCTACCAAATCAATTATTTTTTATATTCATTAGTCATCACTTCAATCTGTACAAGATATATATCATCTCAAAACTAGTATGATTTATCATATTTGTCAATCCTATGTTGATCTTACTTCATTATTGACCAATTAAAGGCTATTAGATCACAGTAGTATTTAACCCATTCAGGACTGGTCCAAAAATACTTGGGCTTGGGTCTAAGGAGAATGAATACATGTTAGAGCAAAATCAATCAGCCTTGAACCGGTTAACATATTGTACTGACCCCCAGCCAGATTGTTGTCAGGACCAGCCCTGAACCGGTTAACATACTGACCCCCAGCCAGATTGTTGTCAGGACCAGTCCTGATTTGGAAACATCTCCATTCAAAGTCATTAGTGAGAGAGGAGTGCCCAGACCTTGTTGTGTCAAGTCCAAGCATTCTCTTTCATACTCTCACTCTTCCATGCATCTCATTACCTTGACATTATCTCACTACAACACCACCTTGCCCACACAATATTAGGGTGTTTCGTTTGGGTCACACCTCCACGTCGATAGTGAAAAGGTGCGTCGTTTGAAGCACACCTCCAGGTCGATAGTGAAACTCTGCATGATACATTTACTAAATAAACCGCTATACGAGGGGCGTTCAATAAGTTCATAGCCCAACCTTGAAGGAGTCAAGGTGCAACATAGATTAATATATACAGGTGTTCTTTCATCCATATAATACTGATGTACAGCCAAGAGCTTTTCGGAATTTTTCCTGAGGGCCTCAAGGGCCTCCTTGAAAATGTCTCTTAAAGACCTCTCAAAAACCTACATATTGGCAGATTTTGTCTCATTATCCTCCTGAAAATCACAATCTTGGGATTGTTTCTTCATATGTCAGAAGAGATCTAACGAAACCAGGTTTGGGGGATAAGGAGGAATCATCAACAAACCAATCCCGCCGTTATTAGCTTTTCAAAAGTCACCTGGCTCTTGTGAGCAGGCACATTGTCCTCAAGCAGCATATGTCTCTCATCAACTTGCGTTGCTTCATTTTCTAACATTTTGCAAGTGACTTTTAATGGACATTGCATCAATAAAAGCCTGTCTAGATCAGAAACAGAATACAACTGACCTGGCTTTGCACCACTGACCATGTGAAGGATGCAACATTGCATACACAACATTAGGTAACCCAACTTCCTGCTCCTTCATGGTTGGGCTATGAACTTATTGAACGCTACTCACCATTTATGGCAAAAGAAAAGAAGAGTCATATGAGAGGATTCGAACCCATATAAACAAGTGTTGAAGTCGACAGCGTGACCAGTATCCACGTACACCGCTGATGGTCAGTATGGTCTAGTTGTAATTATAACCCTCAAAGTGCTCAAACTCATTCAAACCCTAATCCTAGTGACGTTGCGTGACGTCACGATATGAATATTCATTATCGACCTGGAGCTGAGGTAGACGTCGACGTGGAGGTGTGACCCAAAGACGTATCCACAATATTATCCCCACAATTTTCCAAGGAATGTTTCAATTAAAATGATGACAGGAACCATTAATCCTGTAAGGACCAAACTCTTGATATCTCAGCTTAGGGTATATGGAATATGCATGCCACATCCCCTCGCAACAGGTTATGGAAAAATGAAAATGCATCGGTAGTGTACTGCTTGCGCTTTTCAATGTGATGCAAGACCAAGACCAGAGTGTTTAGGACCAAGGCCCATGGGCGTAGATACTTACATAATACCTATTCATCAGGGGGGGATGAATGAATAGATCATCCCCCCTGTTGAATGGGTATCAATGACAGATCTACGCCCATGCCAAGGCCAGACTTCTAAGATCAAGATCAGGCATAGAAATTGAACTAAAATAACATAAATTATAACCATGTTTTAATGTGAATTATCATAGGCTTCGACTTCTGGTAATAAAGTGTGCTGAAATGGCTCCTGTGTGAGCCAGTGTTTTCGCACCAACAAATCCCTGGTCTTGAGCTGTTCTTGACTAAAAATCCAGAGACCAGGACCCAGATGTTCAACATCAAGACCCAGACAAGAGAAATCTGGTCTCAAGACCAACACTATATAAAGACAGTGTTTTCAAGCTTAAAATGAAAACAAAATTAACTCAACAAAAATGATTTAAACTTTTAGAATAAATCAACACCTTTCAAAAGTTGTTCAAGAGAATACAATGTTTGTAGGGGGAAAGACAAGTCCTTTTATGTAAATAAAGTTATAAGGGGTTTGGACAAAAGGACGGGTCACCATCACAGCACCCATAATTAGCCCCAGCACCCAAGCAAATGGACCCTGTAGAGTATAGAAACCCCTCGGTTTTCCCTAAAATCATATCATATTTATATTTCATATAAGAAGGTTATTTTGCATGGGGGAGAGGTGGGAATGTATTTGAAGATAACCTCTCATCGGTTAAGCAAATGGGGTCAAATGTGATGTTAACAAGGGCTGGGTAAACCTCCCAGCGATAGGCACGCGCCCAAATTAACCCCAGCACCCCTGGCTGAGACCCTACAGAGTCCCCCCTGTGCCATCTATGTGTGCATAGTGTAGGTTTGTGTCATTTTGGTTTACTTCTACGCACAAAGGATTTTCCTTCCATACTTCCCAAGATGGTCATGGTAAATTTCATACCTTTCTTTTTTTCTCTCTTTTACTACCTATTTTTTTTCTTCAATTTCTCATGTTCTCCACACAAATAAATTTGTTCAGATTGTTGTGCAAAACATTTCTTTATCTTTCACTTATTCATTAAAATCGTTTCGTTTTTCACCTTTTTTATTTAAGCACTGTATGCAGCACCTCATTACTTTATTTGATCAAAGACTTTGTAAGATCATGGACCCTACTAGGGTCCATGGTAAGATGATCCCAGAAAGACAGATGCTATTTCACTTTCTGTCATTACCTGCATTGTTTTGTTTTTCGATTTTGATTCAGTCACAACATTGTTTTCTTATTCTCTCCTTTCTCAGCATCTGTCATCGCATTACCCATGTGTCAAATTCCCTTACCACACAAGGGATTCACTTAAAGACAGTGCTATATGATCTTAGATATCCTAGATTCTTTTGCTACAGCTTTCATTTTTTTCTTCAATCTTCCATTTTCCTCTATGTCTTCCAGTATCTTCTACACTAGTTAATTCTCATCCTATCCCTCAGAGAGCACCATCTACCCAAGCCTCACCATGGACAATATGTAAAGCAGAAGACTGATGATGGTGGAATCTCAAATTGGGAGTGATGCAGGGAATTTCAGCAATGTTTTGGAGGCTTACGCCCTTGGGCCATGTGTGGGGACAGCCAGGGTCACTCTTGGCAACATACCAGCGCCATCACTTCTTGTTCACACATGCCCCGTAAGTCTTGCATAAGTGGGGGGAAATCTTAATATTTAACCCCTTGCTCATGGGAACCGGGTGGGCTATATACAAAATCTACCCGTAGAACACCATCGTCAAGCACCCCCAAGCACCTATACGCATCTTGCTTTAAAAGACGTTTCCATGAGATTCACCTCCATTATTATCCTCATGAATATTCCTCACCATTATTTGCATTCTTGATTAAAGTTTCCCATTTGGACAGAGAGCGGGCGCTCTTTAAAAGCAAGATGCATATAGGTGCTTGGGGGTGCTTGACGATGGTGTTCTACGGTATGGGGACTTTAGAATCTGGAAGTGAACGGGTTAAATGGCAGTGTGTCCATGATTACAAAGCCATGCTTGTATGCTTACACCTTCTGGCCATGTGTGAACCTGTAACATGATAGTGCACTTATGGCAACATAATACTAGTGCCATCACGTCCTTGTTCACACGTGCCCAATACGTCTTGGAGTATCTGTTTGGGCAATGTGTAGTTATCTGTGAATATGTGAACACAGTATGGGTCACTCATGGCAACACACCAGTGCCATCACCACCTTGCTCACACACACCCTATAAGTTTTGGGAGGATCTAAGGGAAAGTCGTAATATTTATGGCAGTGTGTATGGGACAAAGGCTCATGCTTGGAGGCATACACTATCAGGCCATGTGTAAATCTGGAACAGTGTAGTTCACATATGGCAACATAATACCAGTGCCATCACCTTCTTGTTCACACATGCCCAATAAGGATGGGAGGATCTTTGGGGGCACTGTGTCCATACCCTACTTCCAAGGCTTATGTTTCAAGAGAGGCATACACTATCAGGTCATGTGTGAAAACAGTATGGGTTACTCATGGCAACACACTAGTGCCATCACCACCTTGTTCACACAAACCCTACAAGTCTTGGAAGATCTGAGGGGGGAATTTGTTAAATATTTATGAGGATCCGGAATAAGATGAAATTATCTCATAATCTGCTATTAATCCCAAATATATATTTGTAATAATTACCTTCCACCTTTAATACAGTAATTAGTATTAATCAATTATCATCTATACTTTCAACCGTTTCGCAACCGATTGAGTGGAAACCTCAACACACACTCAATATTGTTTTTTAGCTCTAGAGTACTGGTGTCTCTTTTTATTTTTCATTCTTCGCAAATAGTATTAGAGAGCATATTTTTTCATTACTTATTTATATTCAATGAATACAGATAGCTAGATTATGAACAATAAAAAGGCATGATGGACAAAATGTTGTACGGTTTCTTTTTATTTATGACAAAAGGCTTATATCCATTTGACAAATTACTATTGGCATGATGTCTATTTCTATATGTCCTAAAGTACACTTCAACCACAATTACTGTGGACTTAGATTAGTAAGGATTGTCTTTGATCAAAGACAAAAACACAAATATGATATAGATTGAATTCTATATCAATTGGTCTCCTTCAAAGTTGGGAAAAGAAAATTGTGAATACATTCAACTATTCAAACAAAGATAACTGTCACAGCCACTTTATGGCAAAAATATAATGAGTTTTCCCCAATATTTCTCTAAGTAGCCTAATTAAATTAAAAAAAAAACACATTTATCTTGGGTACATAATTGTAGAAGAAAGAACATCTCTTTGAAAGGCAGCCCATGTAATGAAACTTGTGATTATGGAGGAACAAAAAATTATTTCAAAAATATTATGAAAATGTTTTTCAAATGGTATCTTTTACGGTTGTATATTCTGGTAAAAAGCCTTCACGCACTTGTTGGCTCCTATTTGACATCACATGTTTGTAGATTATTGTACAACTTTGATCAGGTTTTCATCTTATTAAAAGATGAAGCATAATATGTATTATGCCTTGGTGCGAAGGGCTTGATGGAAAACAAGTCTCCTCTGGTTGTTACGTCAATTCATCATCATCGCTTAATGAAGCCATAAAGATGGACCATGATTGATGGGGCTCATCCAGGAGAGGCATCCTAATTGTCTTCAGGGAGGAAGAACCCACGCTAAATGAAAAACAAGCGCGATTGTTCAAGAGAAAACAAAGGGTAAAAATACCCACATACACGTCAGTGTTAACCCCCACAGACAGCACAGCCTTGTATGTGATAGTATACTTGGTCTTGGAGCATCATTGTGGTGTTCTTGGGGAAATGTTTGAACTCACTTTATATATAATATGCTTTATAATTAAATATTTCCACATTCTGCAATATTTTGTAACAAAAATATATTAATAAAGGAAGGAACACAAGTTTTGTCTTCTAAATGCATAAAGGAGTATGTGTGGTCCAAAATGTGACTGCATGTTTGCACCATGTTATATGTGCATACAGCTTGTCCCAGAAAAAATTACAACGGCACTTTCCGCAACGATAATTTTAAAGATAGTAGATCAATCAGAATGATATTTCAGGGTATGAAACTATAACTTATTACCTACGTCTTCCAGAAAACCCTATTCGATTTGCTTCAGTGGTCATGGAGAATTAGGATCTTTTGTCAATCATGTCAGATGTCCCTTCCCTCCAGATTTTGTAAGGAGACGTGTTGTCCATTGACAACGGGACTTTCTGCAACGATAACTTTAAAGATAGTGGATCAATCAGAATGATATTTCGGGGTATGAAATTATAACTTATTACCTACATCTTGCTGAAAACCCTATTCGATTTGCTTCAGTGGTCATGGAGAATGAGGATCTTTTGTCAATCATGTCATGTGTCCATTTTCGTAATGTTCACGCGTTATGAACGAAAATGGACACATGACATGATTGACAAAAGATCCTCATTCTCCATGACCACTGAAGCAAATCGAATAGGGTTTTCTGCAAGATGTAGGTAATAAGTTATAGTTTCATACCCTGAAATATCATTCTGATTGATCTAATATCTTTAAAGTTATCGTTGCGGAAAGTGCCGTTGTAATTTTTTCTGGGACAAGCTGTACAGTACATGAATATTATGTCCCAGTCAAACATGTGCATACAGTACATGAATATTATACAGTCAAACATGTATATAGTGACCACCCAGGGCAAAGGGAAACAAGAAAAGTAGCCACTGTAGTCAGTTGACATCTACAGACATACTCTATTATAATATGTTTCTCTGCAGGGGATCACTTTTGGTGGCTACTATAGACAGGTTGGCTGCTATAGACAGGTTGGCTGCTATAGACAGGTTGGCTGCTATAGACAGGTTGGCTGCTATAGACAGGTTGGCTGCTATAGATAGGTGGCCACTAGGACAGGTTTGACTGTATTCTGATTGGTTTAGACATGACTGTAGGAGAAGATAAGCTTCTAATTAGGGATTTTTTCTTCTTTTCAGGGGCTACTTTTTTAGCCTGCAGTAGTCATCTCTGATAATTTACAGGGGTTCTTTGTATGATTTTCAGGAGCTAAGTCACCCTGAACCACATGAATTTGTTCACTCATGCTTAATCCTTATATTGCAAAGGATCTGCATTTTAGTTTATAAATGGAAAACATGTAGCTTGATAGACTTTAGTATCATCTTGACCTTACACTACACATGTTTTCCACGTAGTTCAAGGTTAATCTATGGGCTCAATTAAAACCTCGTTACAACAGGCTGATTATTCCACCTTAAAACATCACTGTCCACATCAATAACTATTCATACATGCATAACTTGTTCCTGAAAAGCTGTTCAGCTTCTGCAATAACTATGAGCTATGAGCCCAATTAAAGTCTCATAATCCCGAGCCGTTAATTCTTCATACAGCCAAGTTTAAATTCTGAAAGTCTACTTCATCCTGGCCTGCAGAATCACTTGAAGCGTTGATCTTGATGATGCCAGAATAACCATGGCTAATCATAGGATACCAATCGGCTATTCCATCTTGACCCCTTCACCCTCCAGGAATTCAAAGTAATATTTGACATGTTCATTACCCAAAGTTTGAGAACATCAGTACGTATGTATGGTTTCACATGTGTGCTCTAATCCATCATGCCATGGTTGGTTCTTGGTAAACAATTCAGGCCATCATCTTCATCAAGTTACAATATCACCATATCTCCGACGTCCAGTAAAGTATGGCCATGTCAACATGCATCGTTAACGTAATGTTTCCCACTAGCATTTTATTCTGTACATTTGTACTACCATATATGTACAATATAGACCATTAATAAACACCTAAAGAGCCAGAAAAAAAGCCAATTTTGAGACACTTTGCAATTTTGTCTGATCTAACTTCAAGTAAAAACATGTATTTAGCTGAAAGATAAATACTTCCATCACAAAACAATACATTGCCTAACAGACATGATGGTGCCATGTTCAAACCTTATCAAACTGACTGAATGCAGGACTAGTACAGAGCTATCAACATTGAAATTCAACAATCCGGAAGATTTAGGGAAATTTCATTAGAAATCAGAAAGATATCTATCAAATGCATACAACCTAATTGCCATGATATTTCATTAATCAGGGAGATTGGCTGATGGGATGAAATCCAATGCAGTAATTTTGGTCTATTTGCAGGGAGTCTCCGGCAAAATCAGGGATACTTGGCAGCTCTGCAAGTGGGAAACAGTAGGTAGAGTGAAACGATGCATGTTGACATGGCCATACTTTACTGGAGGTTGGGGATATGGCAATGTTGTAATCTGATGTACTAGATGATGACCTGAATTGTTTACCAAGAATCAACCATGGTGTGAATGATTAGAGCACATGTGACTGAATGAAGCAGCTAGCATGGTCCGTCTGATTGGGGGTGTTTGCAAATTATTTGGGGTGTTTGCAAATTATTTGGAGCACACTCCATGATTATAGATCTGAAGCATGACATGGAAGAAAACAAGATTTTTCTAATTTTGTCAATGTCGGCTTGAAAATCTGCTTGCCCGATAGGGCCACCAAAATATGACTTTTATACATTTTTTACTGGCCCCAGGCCAGCTTGCCAGTGCGAGCGTCGAGCCCTGCATTATGTATAACTTTATGATCCAAACTTGTGAGGTCAGGAAAAGGAAGGACTTGAATGGCCTCCCATCAACAAAAGAGGGCGACATTTTATCTACTCAGTGGGACAGGATGTGCAGTGAATGCTAGTGAAAGTTGTGCTTTTCATTTCAGAGCCTATTAAAGGGAAAGTTGAGTTTTGGTAGAGAGGGCGCTAGACTACTTAATTGGTTTGTGAGGTAAAGAAAAACTGAGTGTAAAATTTTGAAAGAGCATAATATTTAAACAATAAAATCATCTTTGTTTGATCAAAATCGGTTCAGAAACGGCTGAAATATCCATAAAAATAACAATTTGTAATAAACCCGGGGCCCCGGGTTTATTAGAGAATTTTGAACCAGCCGTTAAAAATTCAAAAAAATGCTTCCTCTTTTCAAAAAAGTTACAAAATAGGTATTTAAATAGTTGTTGGTTATTTCTCTATCTAATCACTATTTCAACAAAGCATCACATGCACAATATTTTATTCAAAATGGTTGAAACCGATGAGTGTTTAGAGAGCGCCCTCTTACCTTTTAACGGCTCTTTTTGAATGATAACATGATCTTTACTACGTCATTTGTAATTGTGTGTTCCTTTCTAGTTATAACTATTAGTTTGTAATGTAATGATGCAGGTTTTGGTTACTAAAATTCAGTTTCACTAAAACTGTACTCTCCTTACCAGAACTCAACTATCCCTTTAATTCATTTCATTTATTTTAATAAAACATTGAACATTGAACATTTAATGCATACAAGAGATGATAACAACAAAATTATATTCAAGAGGAACTATTAAACAATATAGTGTGTTTTCCATCTGTATTCATCCTGAGGAAATCAGTTATTCATTAAAACTAGAAATTGCGCGCTCGGCGGGTCGCGCAGCCGAGCACATGTATCCCCCGAACCAATTGCATTGCACTTTTGTGGGTTGTAATATTGTGAACTGAACAAGTTTGGTGGTGTACGTTGTTCTACTAGGCTGGCAGTAGCCTTTGGGCAAGGCCTCGCGCGCTGTTTGTCCTCCGAGCAGGGTCTGATTAATAGACAAGGCGATGTGCGCTTACAGCAGTGATCGCTGGACTGAGCCGCGTCAGCGGCGAGGCCTTTGCTAACTTGCGGAGCTCATTAATATTGGCATATGTAACAGGCTCTTACATTATGCAGCAGTTAAAAACAATTGCAGCCAAAATCAATAGGCTTCATCCTCTTTCCTTAATACACCTTCATACCAAATAAGAAAATGATCGGACAAGAACTCGGACCTGTAGAGCGTTCACATGGTAATCTTAACTATTTCTTTATATCATGGTTATCATGGTTACCATGGCAACCAGGACTCCGCCCCACACCAAAATCAATAGGCTTCATCCTCTTTCCTTAATACACCTTCATACCAAATTAGAAAATGATCAGACAAGAACTCGGATCTATAGAGCGTTCACAAGGTAATCTTAACTATTTCTTTATATCATGGTTACCATGGCAACCAGGACTCCGCCCCACACCAAAATCAAAAGGCTTCATCCTCTTTCCTTAATACACCTTCATACCAAATTAGAAAATGATCGGACAAGAACTCGGACCTGTAGAGCGTTCACAAGGTAATCTTAACTATTTCTTTATATCATGGTTACCATGGCAACCAGGACTCCGCCCCACACCAAAATCAATAGGCTTCATCCTCTTTCCTTAAGACACCTTCATACCAAATTAGAAAATGATCGGACAAGAACTCGGACCTGTAGAGCGTTCACAAGGTAATCTTAACTATTTCTTTATATCATGGTTACCATGGCAACCAGGACTCCGCCCCACACCAAAATCTAAAGGCTTCATCCTCTTTCCTTAAGACACCTTCATACCAAATTAGAAAATGATCAGACAAGAACTCGGACCTGTAGAGCGTTCACAAGGTAATATTAACTATTTATTTATATCATGGTTACCATGGCAACCAGGACCGCGCCCCACACCAAAATCAATAGGCTTCATCCTCTTTCCTTAATACACCTTCATACCAAATTAGAAAATGATCGGACAAGAACTCGGACCTGTAGAGCGTTCACAAGGTAATCTTAACTATTTCTTTATATCATGGTTACCATGGCAACCAGGGCTCCGCCCCACACCAAAATCAATAGGCTTCATCCTCTTTCCTTAATACACCTTCATACCAAATTAGAAAATGATCGGACAAGAACTCGGACCTGTAGAGCGTTCACAAGGTAATCTTAACTATTTCTTTATATCATGGTTACCATGGCAACCAGGACTCCGCCTCACACCAAAATCAATAGGCTTCATCCTCTTTCCTTAAGACACCTTCATACCAAATTAGAAAATGATCGGACAAGAACTCGGACCTGTAGAGCGTTCACAAGGTAATCTTAACTATTTCTTTATATCATGGTTACCATGGCAACCAGGACTCCGCCCCACACCAAAATCAATAGGCTTCATCCTCTTTCCTTAATACACCTTCATACCAAATTAGAAAATGATCGGACAAGAACTCGGACCTGTAGAGCGTTCACAAGAAAATCTCTGCGGCGGACGCGGCGGCGGCGGCGGCGGCGGCGGCGGCGGCGGCGGCGCGACGAGGCCAAATCCATAGTATCCCCCGAAGTGGTTCGGGGGATACAATTACTAATTTCCTTCAATAATATAATGATGATAAATATTTAGTCTAATTAGCACACCATAAAATCAATCAGTTTTAATTATGGCTAATTAGATACTATTAGGCACATCTAATGATACAGTGTTGTGTTGAATGATATTACAAAATCTGATGAGGATGAGGAATTCAAAAATGCAGCTGAATTGTTATTTTAATCTTAGTACCATCAAACATCTGTTTAATTGTGAGTTGTTGATTTTGATTTACTTAATTGACTTGCTTAGTGTGTATTTCCTCTATTTCTCCCAAGTCTATTCTGTACATTCAATTTTGTATGGGAGTAGTCATCACAAAACCAAGGGGAAAATGCCATACTGCCCTCTTGTGTTTAAAGGACACACAGTCTACTTCTAAAGTGGAATTACACAACTGCTTTCTATATAATAAGAAAAACTCCAATTAATTTGTTTGATGTATAAGTCTGGAATGAATGCATTTTAGTGCATTTAACCCTCCAAAAAAGATTTGTTTCCCCAAATGTGAATAACATTATCAGTGGAAATTGTGTAACATCAGCCCAGAAAGACAATTTTAAATGTAAAAGTGGATAGACATTTTATTAAACTGGTATTATTGCAATTAAACCTGTTGAAAAGCAATGAAAACAATAACAATATGCGGGGAATTTCAAAACTATATGTTGCCTTTGGAATGCAATGAGTATGTATCATTTAAAACATTTGTATTAAATAATGGTAGCTTCATTAACAAGAAATAATTTGTTTAATACTTTCACTTGCAAATATACTAAACCCTTCATTTTAACTTCATGGAAAATGGGATTTTTTTTCTTCAAAATGATCACTGACTGCAAATACATGTAATTTATGATTGTTTTTCATTTACAACTTTTCTCTAACAAGAATAGGGCTGATTTGATGATCCATACCTGATAGTCGACAGGCCCATAGGCAGGGTAGAAGACGGTGGGGTGAAGGGGGTCCTCGGCGTATTCCAGAGGGGGTTGTGGATGCCAAGCCATCTCATAGGGGTTGGGTACAGGGGCGGCCATTCAGGATCAGATGAACAGGGGGACCGGTGGATGGGGTATAGTTGTAGAGATGTGGCCGTGGCAAGTCAATAAGTTGATCAATCAGTCAATGTGGTTGAGTATATATCCAATCGGTTGGTTGTAGTCCGGAATATGAAAGGAAAACAAATAGAGCAAATCACATGAAAATGTGGTCTTCAAAATAAGAATCATTATTAGAAAAATTGGGGTACCAGTTGATAAGAATCCTTGATTCTTTTCAAGTGGGTCCATGTGGTAGTGTGACAAGTTGACGTGTCAGATACCATCCATTGATTTTATTCCAACAATATGTTAGTATTCCATATTATGGGAGTCCAACATTAAGAGTCAAAGCTTAATACAAAATCAATTTTGCAGTCTAAATATGTATGTAGCCATATGATATACATTCATGGGTAAGCAAGCTGCCAAGAAATCTATGCTACTCTTGCCAAGTTTTGCATATATGAATCATGAATCATCAAAACTGCAGCAAGCATCCCCAAATGGGCTCACAACATACACAAGTGCACATCAGTATCAAATACAAACAATGTATGTTTAAAGTTATTGTGAGTACTGGTCAATTTTAAATGTCCATAGACTCTTGATTGTTTCTTCTGTGTACAGTTTAAATGGTTTATTGTGACCCCCCCCCCCCCCCCCCCCCAAAGGGAGACAGAAAAGTTGACCATTTTAAGAAGATGACCTCTCTAGAGGTAGATGTTGACCATTGGATACAAAATATGTGGTCACTAGGGACAGGTGGCTGCTTTACAGAGGTGGCAAGTAACTTAGTTTTGACTGTATATACCTAGCATAAAGCATGAATTCAATGCAAATGCCTAATGTTTTTGTTCTTGCAAAATATTTTGGCAATCGTGAAATATTAGGTAACCAAAAAATGCATTTGACTACTAACAATGTTTCAAAAGTTAACTCTGTCCCAAAGTTCCATATATTTGTGCAATTTTGGATGCATTGTGGAATTAGTGGCTCATCAGATTTGATTATCTTATTTTTTCACAAATATTCAAATTCTGGTATACACACACATTCCCTAAAGACCCCAGCCTAAGTACATTCAGGACCAGTCCTTGGCCCTATAACATACAGATTTATGATTACTAAGGCAGATTTATTGATCAAATGATCATTAATAAGTAACAAAATCATATGATCAATTGTAAATCTTCAAGTTATGGTTCCCTAAACAGGTTATGCTATTTGCAAAAAAACTGCTATGCATTAATAATGATTTGGGGCCATTTTTGTGTGTGCAAGAACCTCCCATTAGCTCTAACCATTCAGGACATGTTGTTCTAGGTTGGGGTATATGGAGAATGCATGATATATCAAATCAAAAACAGTCTCTCACAGGTTTACAAAACAAAGGGCTCTGTCCTTTACAGCCACACAGACAAATGACTAATTGTAAGAATAAAGAGTGGCCATGTTTTTTTCTTTCTGGGATCAAATTCAACAAATTGTTGACTTCCCCCAGCCTAAAGGATGGACAAGATTAACACCACTCAGGACCCACGTCCCATTCTCCCTCATACAGACACAGATACTCGTATCAATTCATATAGAAAATACACACATTCAAACATACAAACACACATACACTCATCCATACATACAATCATATACACTCATACAGTCATCATCCATAAGATTGCTCTAGACAAACACACATTTATACAGACAATCACACACTCATGCCTAGAAACACACAAACTTATCAATAAAAACACACACTCGTGCATACAGACAAACACACAAACTCATAAAGACAAACATACACACTCTTCCACAAGACAAACACACATACACATAAATATACACGCACTTAGGATCCTACAATTTGTACCCTGAGTGCAATGGTCACACTAGTGATT
>JBAMJV010008201.1:0-70000 GCA_037951105.1 Echinarachnius parma
AGAGGACGGGGCTGCAGCCTTCTGCCCCCCCCCCCCCCCACACCCACCTTGAACATATATGTGTATGGATTTGGCCAACTTCAAGCGAGCTGGTATGTTCACTTAGCCAATGAGTTGACCCTGTATACAATCATCTGTAAACTCTTGTAATGCTGTCGTTACAGCACTAATCATAAAAATTATCTTGTTGCTACTAGTATTATTATTATTATTAATAGTAGTAGGAATAATTGCCAAGATTTATCAAGCGGTGTGATTTATTGATCCCTTTACACTATATAACGACATGTTTCTGCTACACAGTGGCAAAGACAGGAATTCTGAAGGGGTTCCAACCTGTGCGCCACTTCACTTCTACTTCTACTTGGGTACTCGACAGGGTCCATCAGTCAGGACGTAGAGTCGAGGGGAACCGGTGAGGGGGGGGGGGGGGGTCCAGGGTCATGCCCAATGGCCCCTGGCTTTTGGATTTTGCGGCTAACAAGACCCCCAAAAGGCCAGAGGGGGGCTCTGGGCCCAAGAGCCCCCTTTCCCACGCTTGCATTGCTGCTATACAATGGAATTGGCCGGCTTCCAGCTAGTGTTTTATAAACGTATGTTGGCTGGCCAACGACCTTGCATATCTACTACCCTATTGCCCTAGCCGTTGTCAAAACACGTTTATGATAATAATTATGGAAATGATCTTATCATTGTATGTTAATGTAGATGATTCTCGGCAGGTAGGCTTATCGACTGACGTGACCTGCGTAGTAGCATTGGGAGCTTTAATCAGATTACTAGCTGTGGGGAAATAACGTCATCTTCTTGGCACTCGTATCTCAACATGATCTACTAAGACCTATAAGGAGTGAGTTTGTTGGCAGGGGGAGTTAAGGACTACCTTCAAGTTCCTGTTACAAATGAACTAAGCGTGGGGATGTAGGGGGGTACTGACATAATGTTAATTGCAGTAAATATATATATATGAAAATGATTCTTTCCTTTCATTTTCTTTTTTTTGTAACTTTTAGTGTCTTTTTATAAATGTTTCATTTTACCTCGCAGGTTCTTTGTCAGCCCTCCCCCATCTCCCCCCCCCCCCTCCCTCCTTTTCCCTCTTCCTTCCTCCTTTTCCCTCTCTCTCCCTCTCCTGCTCTACCCCTCTATCTCTCTTACCCTCTTCAGAGCTGTCCATGTATAACCCATCAATCCCTCCCCTCTATTATCTTATCCTATATTGCCCACCCTCATCATGGGCAGATCGGCCCTATTATTCCCAGTGTAATATCCCAGTTAACTTTTTTTTAATTTAAATGTTAACAAATGTTGGTTCATAAAAAATGTATGACTGATCTAATATCTGGTGACTCAATTTCCCAAAATACCATTTGTGGAAACAGTGTGGGGGCTGAAGCCCCCAAGCCCCCCCCCCCCCCCTCCTCAACTTTGCCTCAGCCCACCTCTCCCATCAAATATCTGCCACACTTCCTTTTACATACCCTGGGCATTCCTTTGTCCCAATATATCTTTTGCATCATAAATATAATAAGAGCTCGGTTTTATTATCCATTTTGCCATTTTTGCATTTCTATATTTAACAAAGTCCACCCCCCCCCCCCCCAACCCCCTCAAATACACCTCTGTCCACCTCTCCCATCCAATATATGTCACACTTCCTTTCACATACCCTGGGCATTCCTTTATCCCCATTTATCTTTAATATAATAAATATAAGAGCTCTTCTTTTTACCATCTTCATATTTTCTATATTTATAATTTCAGTTCCTGTTCCTGTACATACCCTGGGCATTCCTTTGTTACAATTTATCTTTCACATAATGAGCATAATATGGGGTCTCTTTTTATATCCCTCTTGCCATCTTTGCATTTCCATATTCATATAAAAAGCCCCACCCCCCCCCCCCCCCCCCCCCCCCCCCCATAAATACGCCTCTGCCCACCCTTTTACCCGCCCCATATCTTCCACGCTTCCTTTCACATACCCTGGGCATTCCATTATTCCCATTTATCTTTTGCATATCAATAAATATAAGAGCTCTTATGAAATATCCATCTTGCAATCATTGCATTTCTATATTCATATGAAAAAAGCCCCCCCCCCCCCCAACACAAATACGGCTCTGCCCACCCTCTCTCCCACCTCATATCTTCCACGCTTCCTTTCACATACCCTGGGCATTCTTTTATCCCCATTTATTTTTTAGCATATTAATAAAAAATATAAGAGCTCTGTTGTATTATCGGTTTTGCCATCTTCGTATTGTCTATATTTATATTATTTCAGTTCCTGTTCTGCGTTTCCTGATTGTCAGTGCGCCCACATTGTATTCTTTGAAATCTCCCCTCTCAATCTGCTTCGTAGCACGTACGTCCCATATTTCTATATTTGTGTATTTTGCTGTCAGTGACTTCCCCATTCCATAACTCTATAACTCTATCTCGAGTAGCAAAACTTTCTAGAAAATAAAATAATCTCGTAATAAAACAAGCATATGGGTTGGGACTGTTAAGTTAAAAATAAAATCCTCATATATGCATAGCTGCCAACTGTTACGAAAAATTCGTAATTGTTACGAATTTCCCACCCTCTTTACGAAATTACGAATACTCCTTCTATAATTACGAATTTTGAAAAAAAACGAAAAAAAAAAACGATTTTTTTTTTTTTTTTTTTTTTTTTTTTTTTTTTTTTTTTTTTTTTCTTTCGTTTTCACGTTTTTAAACGTATAGAGACAACGTTTAAACGTAAATCTGACCAAATCATACCTAGTAATTGTGCAAAAATGATGAAAAATAGGGCCATGGACGCCGGCCGCAATGGACTCCGGCCGCAATGGACTCCGCGCTTCACGCTCCAGAGCCCTAAAGCGAGCCCTGGACCCCGGCTAAATGGACTTCGCGCTCGTGATGTGTGCTTTCGCGCACATGATATTCAGTTTTGCTTAAATGTTACTAATTTAAAATTCCAAATGTTGGCAGCTATGTATATGGCAGAAATATTTTTATAAACAACTCTGGCATGTGCCATGAATTTATGTTTTAATGGGATCTAGTTTGACAATATACCTGCTGGAAAGAACACACTCATCCACAATGTGAACACACTGTGTTTTATAGTACTATGGACCACAATGTTAAATCTGAGGGTTTTCACAGTGTGAAAACCAACTCACTGTGTGAATACACTGTGACTACACTGTGAACACACTGAAATTCCTGATATACAGAGTGTGAGCGCACTGTTTTACACACTGTGAATGCAGGCTATTGCACACTATGGCGATAGTGCCCTCACAGTGTGTTCACAGTGTGAGCTGGCTGTCACACTGTGAAAACGCTTGCATTTAATATTGAGGTCCCCACTGTGAAACACGGTGTTCACACTGTGTTCACACTGTGGATGAATGTGTTCTTTCCTGCAGGGATATGCAAAAACAGACAAAGGATTTATTTAATAAAAGGTTTATTTCTGTGATCTGATGCATCACTGAGTGATGTGTGAAATGTTTCCGTTAAATTTCCATTATTAAAATGAATATCGTATTGCAGAGTAATGATCAGAAATGCAAAGTGATATTTGCTATAAATCTCATTGCCATATTAAGTCGTGTACACAGTTGATATGATACCTGGGATTGTTTCAATTTTAATTGTAAATATCTCAATAACAAAGAGCACATTTGAAAGACCCAAGGCTGGGTTCATACAATATTAGTAATATTAGTAAGAGGAAAGCAATCGGGCATGAACGAACAACTAGAGATGCAAATGAGTTTGGTTGATTCAAGCAAAGTTGGTAGATCCACTAGCCCATATATTCAGATCTTCTGTAGATTTTGAACATGGGCGTTGGGGCACATTTTTTTCTACGGGGGCTGAGGTGTTTTGCCCGAATAGCCATTTAACAATTTAACCACCCTAAAATGATATCTTTTGTTTGATTTTTCCTGAATATAACATGCTTTTGCCCAAATATGATATGATTTTCCCTGATATGACATGCTTTTGCCCGAAAACAACATTAATTTGCCTGAATACTATATGAGTTTGCCCAAATATGACATGTTTTTTTTCCTCGAATGTTAGGTACTTTTGCCAAAAGATGGCCGTTAATTATTCTTTTGTTTACGATTTGCATACATGTGCATGTATGACTCAAGTCCAGTTTACTGTTGTAATAAATTTTGTTGTAGGCCCATATCATGTTTTTTGTATACTGTACATGTACATGTATGTATAGTGGTATTTTCATGTCAATAGATACTTTTTTTTGCAGGTCTGTTTTTGGTACAGTTGAGAGTGAAAGTTAATTTATGTTTACAGAAATTAATTGGCTTTCAGATAATCAAGCTCTGCCAATCTTGCCACACCACGCCCATCTATCTAGATTAATCGATTCCATTAGTGTCCATGTCATGATTTATTGTACATAACCTTCCAATAAAACATGCTGTTTGTGAACACTCCTGGAGTATCTATTAACGATGTATCAAAGCCAAATAACAGTTTTGGGAAAGTTACCGAAAACATCTATATTGGCCAAACTATTTGATCGATATTGTTGAATAAGTATTTAAAAAGGGCTTGTGTGGTAAAATTCGAACCTAAGCATCATTAAATGCAGAAATATCGGAAGAAATCCAATGGCCGCCCGTGAAATTGATAAATCCACCGACCGTTCGCAACTGTCCTCGCTGCTAGCGCTGGGCTGGAGATATCGACAAGCCTGCATACCGGATACCACATGGCCCCGTGTGGTCTTTTGCACGTAACGTATGTGCGATTCCGCGTTGGCGATATCGATTTGCAGCAAATCAGTTTTACAATTTTGCAAATATATCAATTAGTTTCCCACTACTGTCATTAGTTTTAACTTTCTAGGGTACGAGTCTGCAAGCCATTATTAGCCTCCCACACAATATATCTTGCAGATGAAAGTAGTTTGAAATAGAACTTTCGAGTTGATTCCATCTTCATGTTCATATATATCCGGTGTTGTATGTATATATAATTTACCTGAGGGGGATGCTGACTAAATATGTGCATTACTGCATCAGTAAATAATCTGACTGACTACTGTATTGAAATCTGCAATGTGAATAAGAATTGGAACAAGATAGTTATTGTTTTATTTTATAAGGGGGTGGTATTAATATTTAATAGGCAAGCTATATTTTCAATTATATGAATATACTCCCACAGAAGTATAGTGGAAGCGTTTAAGTTTTACAAACTTATGGATAGTCAATAGCACAAAAAGATTCCACCTACACTGTATATGTAAGGGTAATAATAATGCGCTTTAATAGAAACACTGTATTAAGCGCGACATATATGTAATTTATTATTTTATTATTATATGTAACCTCTTGGGTATACAGTTAGGTAACTAAGTCTGCAAGAGTTGATTGGGACTCCCACACAATACGTCTGGGAGATGAAACTCGGTTTTAAATAGAACTTTGAGTTGATTCCATCATCATGTTCATATATATATCCGGTATTGTCTGTATATGATTTACCTGAGGGAGGGGGATGCTGACTAAATAGGTGCGATACTGCGCCGGAAAATAATCTGACTGATAATTGGGAAATTGAAATGTGAATTTGAAGTGAAACAAGTAACTTTTTATTTACAAGGGCGGTGGTATTAAGAATTATTAATAGAGAAACACATTTTTTTAATATGATACATTTTGATATACAGCATAAATTCTACCTGAGTGTGAACAATCTATATTTAAGTTTCACTCCCACATCAGAACAATGAAAGCAATTATTTAACATAAGTTTGATGGCATCATAAAAAAATCAACTAACACTATGAAAACTCCAGGGTATACAGTCAGGTATCCATTGTATTTCTATACTCCAGGGTTTTATATAAGTCTGCATGATTTAAACATCATTAGACTCCCACACAATATATCTGGGAGATGAAACTCAGTTTTAAATAGAAGTTTCGAGTTGATTCCATCATCATGTTCATATATATCCGGTATTGTCTGTATATGATTTACCTAAGGTGGATGCTTACTAAATAGGCTAGATACTGCGTCAATACATAATCTGCTGATTATTAGAATCTGCAATCTGAATGGAAAGTGATACAAGAAAGTTATTTTTGTATTTATACGGTGGTGGGAGTACTATTAGGCAAACTATTTCTTCAAATGTGGTTCATTTTGATATACGGCATCAATTATATCTGTGAACAGCCTAAATGTACATTCAGGTTTCAATCCTGCGCACGAACAACGAAAGCAATTATTTAACATAAGTTTGATGGCATCATAAAAAATCAACTATCACTATGAAACCTCCAGGGTATATAGTCAGGTATCCATTTGTATATATCTATATTCCGGTAATAATTATGTGATAAATTAATTCTCCAGGGTTTTATATAAGTCTGCATGATTTAAACATCATTCAACTCCCACACAATATATCTGGGAGATGAAACTCGGTTTTAAATAGAATTTTCGAGTTGATTCAATCATCATGTTCATATATATCCGGTATTGTCTGTATATGATTTACCTAAGGTGGGTGCTTACTAAATAGACTAGATACTGCGTCAATACATAATCTGCTGATTATTGGAATCTGCAATCTGAATGGAAAGTGATACAAGAAAGTTATTTTTGTATTTATACGGTGGTGGGAGTACTATTAGCCAAACTATTTCTTCAAATGTGGTTCATTTTGATATACGGCATCAATTATATCTGTGAACAGCCTAAATGTACATTCAGGTTTCAATCCCACGCACGAACAACAAAAGCAATTATTTAACATAAGTTTGTTGGCATTATCTATCACTATGAAACCTCCAGGGTATACAGTCAGGTATCCATTTGTATATCTATATAATAATTATGCGATAGATTAATTCTCCAGGGTTTTTATATATAAGTCTACATGATTTAAACATCATTAGACTCCCACACAGTATATCTGGGTGATGAAACTCGGTTTTAAATAGAACTTTCGAGTTGATTCCATCATCATGTTCATTAAGGCTGTTGACGAGTCCCGGGTACCCGGGTCCCGCCGAAAAATGTCGAGTCCCGGGCGCAAAAATCGATACTCGATATCCCGAAAAAAAAGCAAAAAATTGATTTACGAATTTGCTGTATTTTATAAGATGATTTATTGTCATAAATGCGCTGCATTTTTGTCACTTGAATGCACATGTTTCCCAGCGGCGTGACATGCCTATAGCGAAATCAACAAATTTATCAATTTCGGGTACCCGGGACTCGCCCGAAAAATTATCGCGAGTCCCGGGTAGTAAATATACCCGAAATCGACAGCCTTAATGTTCATATATATCCGGTATTGTCCGTATATGATTTACCTAAGGTGGGTGCTTACTAAATAGGCTAGATACTGCGTCAATACATAATCTGCTGATTATTGGAATCTGCAATGTGAATGGAAAGTGATACAAGAAAGTTATTTTCATATTTAAGCGGTGGTGGGAGTACTATTAGGCAAACTATTTCTTCAAATGTGGTTCATTTTGATATACGGCATCAATTATATCTGTGAACAGCCTAAATATACATGTAGGTTTCAATCCCACGCACAAACGATGAAAGCAATTATTTAACATAAGTTTGATAGCATCATAAAAATCAACTATCACTACATTATAAATAAAACCTCCAGGGTATGCTATCAGGTATACATTGTATATCTATATATGTGGTTATTTAGTTCTCGGGGGTTTATATTTGAATCTTTATGTGATTATTCGACTTCCTCGCCATATTTTTGCAAGACAAAAGCAGTTTGAAAATAGATCGGCTTCGAGTGGTTTCCATCTTGTTAATATTTCCGGTATCGCCTGCCTAGGTATGTATATTGGGGGCAGATAATACAGTCTGATATGCTGATTGAATAGGTCAGATATTTGTATTGTATCGTAATTTGATTATCATCGGGAGTAGAACCAATTCTTAATGTTAAATTGCTTAGGGGTAATATTTCTTTTTTTTAATCCTTTTTTAGCATTTTATAAATGTATTTGGAAAACTCTGTAGAGATGACACACTTTCATATACAGTCAAACCTGTCTTATAGTGTCCACCTGTCTAATGGCCCGGTCAGATATCAACGGATAGCGGAAACGAATGCCCAACGAATAGAAAATTTGCGAAATGAAATTATCCGGTGATGAAAGTCGTCTCCATTGCTTTATGTACAAAACATAGAACAACGTACATCACCGGACAAGGAACGGACAAGAAACGCATACGAACGGAGACGAACGGATGGAAAATTTAGCTCTCCGTTTGACGTCCGTTTACGCAATCCGTTGATATGTGACCGGGCTATTAAGCAGCCAGCCTGCCTATAGTGGCCACCAAACACGTTCCACTGTCGAGTAAAAAGATGTTACAGAACCTGCCTATAGAGGTCACCTATCTTCAGTGGCCATGTTTCTTGTTTACCTTGGGTGGTCACTATACACAGGTTTGACTGTTCATTACAAATAGGTGTCAAAGTTTGAAGTGGGGGTGGGGGGCAAACTGCAAAAATATCAGTAACTTTAGGGCAGAACATTTGATATATTTAACAAGAAATGGTGTATGAGGAGTATGCACTCATAGCGGATAGCTGTAGAAAGAATAGAGGAAATAGGATAAAAGAACAATGATGATGAAATGGTGCAATTATAGAACTACCACATCCGTTTTATGGTTGACAACAAGTGGGATGCTGTATAGAGGAATGTACAAAGATAACAGTAACTGTGGGCAGAACATTTGCGATGTTTATTTTAAAACAAAAATTTGTTTTTGTCAGAGAATATTGTAGACTTGTGGAGGAAAGGAAAGGAAAGCTAGTACCAAAAATAGTATCAATTGATCCCTTTAATCATCTTAACTTCTCATCTCTTCCAAGAGAGTGGGTGGCAAGATAATTGTGCGGGTCTGGTCCGTTCCAAATGACATGGGATACCGTAATAAAAAGCGCTTAGAGGCTGTTCTGCGTTAGGCGCTATTCAAATACGATCTATTAATATTATTATCATATGACATGTAAAAAAAATAACAGAAACTGTGGGCACATCATTTGTGATGTTTATTAACAAGAAATCATTATTCAAGGAAAAATAATTGTATGACTTGTGGAGGAGAGGAGAGGAAAACTGATACCAAAAATAATATCAATAGATCCCTTTAAACATCTTTGACTATCTATTCATCTCTGTGCTCAGTGTAATAGCGCCCACGCAGGCTTGTAAAAAACGATGCGAACTTAGCCCTCAGTTGCTTAGCAACCCCTCCGGATGCATGTAGAGGCAACTACCCCCTAATAGCCACTGTTTTTCTCAGTATCTAGGGAATATAACCTCAGGTGTTTCATCGGGAAATCTTATTTCATAACTAGGGCTGTAGGAAAGGCCGGAGAGATCATCATCTAATGAGGTAATCTGTTGACAAATAGTTTTATGTCATATGTGTGTGGGTTGTTTTGCCCATTTCTCTATCTCTCTGACATTTATAATTAGGTTCGAAACATTTTATATATTATTTCAATCTCATTATTATCCTACTTCTTCCTCTCTTTCCTTTAAGTTTGACAAATATTTTCTCCTCTCTGTATCTCTCTCTGACATTCAATTGGGTTTGTTAAGTGTTTATATATTATTTCAATCTGATTACATCTAGTTAGACACTTTCATCTTTCCGATACTGACACATTTTATAGATCCATCTTTTTTGCAATTGTAGATTTTTTTTAAAATATCTATAATTAGCTCTGAATTGCTTAGCAACCCCTCCGGATGCACGTAGATGCACCTACCCCTATTAGCCACTGTTTTTTTTGCCGGTATCTAGAGAATCTAACCTCGGCCGTTTCATCTGGAAATTAAATATCATCTATTGGGGTATTACACTGACAAAAATTTGATGATGGTGATGGTGATGGTGAATGGTGATGGTGATGGTGATGATGATGATGTTGATGATTATGATGATGATGATGATGAAGATGAAGATGGTGACGGTGACGGTGACGGTGGTGGTGGTGGTGGTTATGATGATAATGATGATGATGGTGGTGGTGGTGGTGGTGGTGATGATGATGATGATGGTGATGATGATGATGATGATGGTGATGATGATGATGATGATGATGGTGATGATGAAGATGATGGTGATGGTTAAGGTAATGAAGATAATAGTGACGGTGATGATGATGATGATGATGATGGTGATGATGAAGATGATGGTGATGATGAAGATGATGGTGATGGTTAAGGTGATGAAAATAATAGTGACGGTGATGATGATGATGAAAATGAAGATGATGATGACAACAATGACGACAATGACAGGTGACAACAATGATGAGAAATATGAGAATACACAATGTACAACATTGATTGGGAGGAATAGCTTATTCGTGTCTCTCTGAAAATAGAAATGTGTGGGTGAGATAGAAGATCCATTAAGCTGTCTCTTGACATTTCGTATTGCTAGTACGCCCATGCATATCCGCTTTCATTTAACATAATCAGGGAAAAGTTCTGTTAACTTATACTTGATATTTAATTCTACTTTTCTTGTTGAAAAGCTAATAATGGATGCTTTGATGTCTGCCTGAACATGTTGTTTTCAGTGCGTAGGTGAACTAGGCGTTTTCTTTTAAAGGCATATATGCGTGGGTTATAAAGGGTAGTCAGCAAATTCCAACTCGACTCCACCGTAATCTCTCTAGGTAAACTCATGAATGTGTTGGATCGATCGAAGAGCGGTGCTTCGAAACATCTGAACACGGGCCTTCTTATGAAATTGCATGCAGCAAACAGCTGGTATCTGTATACCGAGCGAATTTCTTGAGCTATCACCTAAGGCATCAAACAGCGGCACTTTGAATTTGGTGCGGTTAAACGTGTTACGTAATATTTCCGCTCGTAAACATCTCTGATGGATCTCCATTCGACTAGTACAAACATTCCGAACGCGACTATTTTTGATGCATTTTTTACTCGGGTATTTGGAAGTGGGACAGTTTGCGATTGCTACTTATAACTGAGGCAATGGGGATTGCGTACTGTGCGTAAAAGTGCGCAAGATGGATCCATGCGTCTAATATACCGGTCTGAATTCCCTTTAACATGCAATGTATGTGACACAAGTGAATATGGTTTCATGTGACATTGAACAGGGATATTTTACCTTTTAATTTAAATTTCATACAATTTCAACTCTCCCCCCCCCCCCCCCCACCCCGCTCTCTCTTTCTATCTCTTTCTAAAACATTTGGCTCTCATCTCTTTGTGCTTCTACTATCATGCCCTCATTTTATAAATGTCGTGATATTGATATCTCCCATTGTATTTTTTCTTTGTAGCTCTCTCACTCTTTCTCTCTGTTTATGTATCCCTTTCTTTTAATATATCTATTTAATTAACTAGTTGGTGTCTCTCTCTCCCCCCCCCCCCCCCCCCCTTTCTATCACTTTCTCTCTTTTTGTCAACATATCCCCCTCCAAAATTGTAAATGAGATGACTTAAGGGCCACACTTTGCTGTCAGATGACCCAAATATAATTGATAAATATGAGTCACAATTTTTATGAGCAGCAAATATTTGCCATTTTAGCTGCTGCTTACAGAAGGGATTATGGGTAGTCTCTTTCTTCAGTCCCAATTTTTAAATGACAGGGCTCCGTAACCCAAAGATCGATATGCAATAATTGATTGCACAAAATGATTGATTGTAAGATCAATTGAATTAAAATTTGTTAATCGTACAGTTATCATGCAATTAATTATATTTTACATGGCCCTTGTCTGCCTTTCCCTTGTATACTTCTTGGTATATTTTGTGCTAATATGGGGTTTTGTTTTGGTTCATGTTATCAGTTATGTATAATGTGTCATGATGTGTAATGTATTATGCACTTATTTATTTTATATGTTTTATGTTTGGTAAAATGGCCAATGTTTGGTATGCAGTAAACAACTATGTAGATTTCATCCTCCAGGCCCACACTCATTGGAATGCAGTAAACATGTATGTACATTTCAACTAGGTGTTCTTGTAACTTTCAACCAGGGCATGGAATGTTTGGAATGCAGTGAAGATTCACTCTTGGTCTTCTTCTGATTTATAGTCAAAATATCATACATGAACATTGAACAAATTTTGAACCTAGTTAACAATTATCTTTATCACATGCATATCTATCCATGTATTCCCCCTTAATAAAAAACATTTAACAAATAAAACTTTCTCATTTCGTGGTGATTTTTATCATAAACCATTGAGAGGACAAATTCATATTTATAAACGAATATCCCATTTAGAGGGTATTTATTTTTTAATATTATTCCCCTACTCAAACAAACATACACACTTACGTGTATATATTTTAATTGTGCATTTATGTATTTGTTTGTTTATGTATTTATTTATCTATTCATTTATGTGACCGATTTTCAGCCAGTTTTACATTTAAACGAACAAGTATATAATGAAATTTCATATTTTGGGATGAAGTAAAAAATTAAAGTAAAATTTTGGATAAAGTGTTATCTACTGTAGAAAGTAAAGAACTTTGTAGAATCAATTTAATTCGCGCTGGGAATAATTTTTAACATAGTAGTTGCCTAAGTAGCCTGATGCACCTCTATGGCTACGTTTTAACTGTATGCTCCCTGGGGAGTTGAAAGTGTGCACTACACTGTGCTGGCTTGACTTATTTCCAGTGAACAAGGGTAATAAAAGTCTGATTTCTTCAGCACTTAGAATAATAATAATAGGTTTGATTTATATATCGCGCATAATATGCTACAATATCATCTCTAAGCGCTTAACACTATTATTACCTCGGTCATAGGATACATTGCACACCAGCACACATTGTGTGCGCAATCTCCACTCCCTGGGGAGCATTCCTTCAAGCGGCTCATGGGCATTGAGAAGATCCTTCACATAAGCAAAATGTGAATGATAGCTATGTTTTTTATCATTATATCAACTCGACCTAACAGTAATAACTCAAGGTGATTCACATTTACAATATATACAGTCAAACCTGTGTATATAGTGACTACTGGAAATAACAAAAACAAGTAAAATGGCCACTGTAGACAGGTGACCTCTATATATAGGTATGTTCCATAACATTGATTCTCTCAGCAAGGAATTACTTTTGTTGGTGACTATGGACACGTTGGCTGCTGTAGATAGGTGGCCCCTATGACAGGTTTGACTGTACAAATTAAAGGCTATCACATTTCTAGCTAAGGCATACTCGTGAAAGAGGACTGAATTGCAAGACTAGTGTAGTCCGCACTAGGTCACAATTAAGTGTACCTCCCCCCATCATCTCACAACCGGAGGGGGTGAAGTGAAGTTCACGGATATCATTTTATCCCCTGGCTACAAAAAAAGTGCTCTGTTGAGTCGTTCATGGATGCTTTTTTTTTTCCCCTCCTCTTTTCAAACAAAAAATAATAAAATTGGTTTGCTGCTATTTACAGGAGCAAATTTCTCTCGCCCATGTAAAACGTACGTCAGAGCGAAAGGTGCATTTAATATCCAAAAGCTAAATATAGAGCAGCCTTTTGACATTTTCATTCATGCGAATTCTCTCCCAAACTACCAAAATATTAGATCTATTGCATTACTACACGTTGGTGGATTTGTTTTCTCTTGGAGATTTTTTTTTAAATTGGCTCGCTACCATTTTCGAGAGCAAACTTTTCTCACTGTGTAATACATACGTCAGAGAGAAAGGTGCATTTAATATGCAAAATCTAAATTTAGAACAGACATATTGGGGCTTTTGACATTTTCATTCATACGACCCCTCTCCCAAACTACCAAAATATTAGATCTGTTGCATTATATGTTGGTGGATTTGTTTTCTCTTAGAGGAAAAAAAATTGGCTCGCTACCATTTTATAGTAAATTTTCTCACCGTGTATTACGTACGTCAGAATGAAAGGTGCATTTTGATATACAAAATCTAAATATAGAACAAACTTTAATTGGGGCTTTTGACATTTTCATTCAGGCGACTCCTCTCAAAACAAAAAAATGGTTTGCTATCATTTACGAGAGCAAATATCTCTCACGGAGTAGCACGTCAGAACGAGTGGTGAATTTAATATGCAAAATCTAAATTTTGAACAGACTTATTGAGGCTTTTGTAACTTTTCATTCATCTGACTTTACTCCCAAACTACCAAAATATTACCATGTCAAATTTATGCTTGTGGATATATTATGGGAAGCTTTTACCCTTTATACTGTGTGCGTATGCAAAGTGTATTGAAGATTTAGAATTGACTAATTATTTTTGTTTTGTATGCATAGGTAATTTTTCCCCCTTAGTTACTGAAATTGGCACTATTGTCATCACTTAGAACTTAATTCTGGACGATATACCACGACGCTCAAACACAGAAATGCACGTCCTAATTTTCCAAAGTCCCCCCCCCCCCCCCCCCCCCACCCTAAAAAATGTTTTAAATGAATACTGTAACTTGGTATTTTACCATATGTAAGATAATTTCTATATGTGTACGAAAGCATGATAATATGCACTACTATGGGTTGCAGATAAATTACTAGTATGCATACATCCACAATCTGGATTTAAAATAACAAGACTGTTTCAAGCTGTTTATGAGCAAATTTCATCCTTTTCCCTCCTGGCTACGAACAAAAAAAAATATTTGGATCCGGTGTTTATTATGAGAAAAGAGATGGGCTGATGAGGAATGCTCGCATACGCAACCTGGATTCGGAACTGACTCTATACCGGTAATTGCAGCTGTGTATAAATGCATTATGATTACGCACCGGATGTTTTGTGTTTTGTACAATATGCTCAGTGGCGTAGCGTGGTCATATGGATTGGAGGGGCGCAGTAATTAATGAGATGGGAGAGGGGGGGGGGGGGGGATATTCTATATACAGTCAAACCTGTTTTAGTGGCCACCTGTCTATAGAGGTCATCAACCTCCCTATATTAGCCACCAACAATTATCTGCTGCAGAGAAAAGCTATGTAACGGAACCTGTTTACAGAGGTCACTTGTCTACAGTTGCTACTTTTCTTGTTTCCCTTAGGTGGCTGTACATCTTAGGTGGCTGTTTGACTGTACATCTTTATTTTTTGTTGATTTTGTACCCTTGTATTTTGTTCAAATTATTGGGGGCACATGCCCCCCCCCCCCCCACCCCCGAACCTGTTTACAGAGGTCACCTGTCTACAGTTGCTACTTTTCTTGTTTCCCTTAGGTGGTCACTATTCACAGGTTGGACTGTATTTTTGTTTTTGATTTTGTACCCTTGTTTTTTGTACAAATTATTGGGGGCATATGCCCCCCCCCCCAAAAAAAGGCTAGAGGTCACCTGTCTACAGTGGCCACTTTTCTTATTTCCCTTAGGTGGTCACTATGCAGGTTTGACTATATGTATTTCTTTTTGTTTATTGTGTTCCCTTTGTTTGTTTGTTTTTATTGGTTTTGTCAAATTATTGACATCCCCCCCCCTCCCTCCCTCCCCCATGTCCTATAGCTACACCACTTCTCAGGTGTATGCAGATGAATGCGGACCTATTTATCATTTGTCAGTTGTTGATCACGTCGTAGGCTTTTTCCGGATGCAAGGGATTTCATTATTTAAGTGCATCAGTACATCTAGGCATGGTTGCATTTGGTTATGCCTCCAGTTTTTACCCGGAAAAACCCTGCAGGCAAAATAAGAAATGATTAATTAGTAAGCACATGTTATGAAATTTCCCTTTGTGATTAAATATCTAGGAAAAAGGGTATTTAGGTATAAACAGTCCAAACTGTGTAGTAACCACCTTAGGGAAGTAAAGAAAGTGGCCACTGTAGACAGTTGGCCCATATAGACAGATTCCAAATTTATTGGGGGGTTTCCGTTGCAGGGAATCACTTTTGGTAGCCACTATATAGGCAGCTTGGCTGCTATATAGTATATAGACAGGTGGCTGCTAAGACAGAAATAGTTATGTGTATTCAGTAATAATATATTTTAAATACCATTTTTTAAGAGGGCACTGCAATCCTTCTGTTTTCTAGGCCCCCCCCCCCCCCCAAATCCTCCCAAAAAATGTATTTATTTATTTATTTATTTATTAATTAAGTAATATTGTATAGTATTAATGAAATAAAATTGGACTGACAACAATCTAGACATCAATGACTGAATATCACCATAAAGTCCTTAAGGGTTACCATGGTGATAGATAACTTGTACCCCTTCAAGTATACACCCACATCAAAATATTCTTTATTTCAAGAGTCATGTGGTGGTCCTAAGAAAGACCCACTCATCGCCCAACATTATGATTGACACCATACACACTATTACAAATAAAGGTTCCAACACCCTTTTAGGGTGCTCATATTGTTCAACGGTTTGAACACTTAAAGGGACTAAGTAACATTGTCCAAATCCTCAAAATAAAATTTTAATTCTAGTGGTTCCTTTATACCTTGTTGTATTCGTATAAACAATAAAATCATGGGACAGCTTTCGGTTTTTCAAATTTCCCTTTCATTACAAAGATATGTATGATTGAAGTATTCAGATAAGAAAATCTCCGGGCGAGATTTTCATCCCTGTACAAAGTGAATGCAGTGAGTTGGTGAATATCACCCAATATCACTTTGCATTTTCGCTCATTACTTGGCCATACATTGTCCATTTGACTTGAAATTTTCACACAATACCCTGTGGACATATGAGATAACAACAATATACATTGCATCAACCATTCATCAGTTTTTGCACATCTCAACAAAGTTACTAGATCCCTTTAAGGGTGCAAATTTGAACCTTAACTTTTTTTAGTGTGTACAATAACAACAATGCATTCATTTGATTCATATCTTTAATGAGCAGGAGCTAGGCTTTTTGGGCTCTTATCTAATTTACCAACAAAGATGTAAAGTAAACAAAACCATCACCTTAATTTGTGGCCAAACAGGTTTCTACATTTGGATTCGGTTCTGCGTTTCTTCCCCCCCAAACTCGACTGACTCGTTGCGAGATAATTCGATTACGATCATTTACTTTACTCTCCTCCCCCGGAGATGGCATGTTGAGGAGTCGTGCACGCTCACGTTCACCCACTCTCGCTGCGACAATTTTCTTTAATCCTTGTATTCCTTTTAAGTCCACCATCGTGTATTACGTCAGTGGGGTTTTTTGATACCTTGATGATAGAAGAGTTAACTTAAGGATGTATGTGTGAGTGGGAGGCAAGGTCGTTCTCATAACAGCACCTATAGGAAAATGGAAAGAAATTAAATGTGTAAATAACCGATCCGTCATTTTCTTTTTCATGGAAACTGTAGTGATGTTATTTGCTCCTGACTATTAAACGGATCTGACATTTTATTTGCGCCCTCATTTGTTACGTATCATTATCTGTCAGTACTAGTTTTCTTTCCTCGATTCCCCACCCGTTTTTCCTCTTCTTTTTCTTTCTAACTCCCCCTCTCCCTCTCTCTTATCTTCTCTTGTAACAGAGTAATCGGAAATGGAATTAAATGCAATGTGTAAACAACCAATCCACCATTTCTTTTTCATGAAAACTTCAGATGTCATCTGATATATAGCATGCAATGTTGTTTGCTAAAAAGGATCTAACATTTTGTTTGTGTAATACATCATTCTCTTTCTCTTTCTTCAACTCCCCCCCCCCCCCCCCTTCCCAATCTCCCTCTCTCCATCTATCTTTCCCTATCTTTCCCTAACTACCTAACTACCCTCATATCAGAAGTCGGAAATGGCAATAAAAATGAAATGTGCAAAACACCCAATCCATCATTTCTTTTTTGTGGAAACTTTAAATTAAAACTGATATGATATAGCATGCAATGAGGCTTTTATAAAAGGTTTTAACATTTTATTTGTGTCCTCATTTGCAATGCATCATTCTCTTTCTCTTTCTTTGACCCCACCCCCCCCCCCCCCCCTTCCCTTTTGTCATTCTCTCCGTCTCTCTTCCCTAACTACCCTCATAACAGAAGTCGGGAGTGGAAATAAATGAAATGTGCCTATCAAACAATCTACAATTTCTTTTTCACAAAAACTTTCAATAAAATCTGATGAGAGTCGTATACAGCCTAGCTTTCAATCCTAGCAGGATCTTCGTCAGGGCAAATGACAGTAACTACATAAAGACAACAGAATATATACCAACACAAAACATATACACATGTATGGATGGGGGGAGGAGGAAAGGAGGCGGAGACACAAAACAATGAAAGCAACTGTGAGTGGGTGAGTGTCAGGACTGTTTTTTTTAATCTGATATGATAAAGCATGCAGTCATATTTGCTTTCTGAGATAAGGTTCTAACATGTTATTGGTGTAATGCATTATCATCTCTTTCTCTTACTTTACTCCCCCCCCCCCCTTTCCCTTTTCTCTGTGTCCCTATCTAACTACCCTCATAACAAACAGAAATCGGAAGTGGAAATAAATGAAATACGCCAATCAACCAATCTATAATTTCTTTTTTTTAATGAAAACTTTGATGAAATATGATATGATATAGCATGGAATTATATTTGCTTTCTGGGTTAAGTTTCTAACATGTTAATTGCGTAATGCATCATTATCTTTCTTTCTTCGACCCCCCCCCCCCCTTTTCCTCTTTGTCCCTATCTCTGTCTCTCTTACCCTAACTACCCTCATAACAGATATCGGAAACGGAAATAAAAATGAATGTGTAAAAATAAACAACCAATCCATCATTTCTTTTTCGTGGAAACTTTCAATGAAAACTGATATGATATAAAATGCAATGATGTTTGGAAATGGACATTTCTTTTTCACAAAAACTTTCAATGAAAACTGATATGATATATATATATATAATAGCGTGGAATGATATTTGTTTTCTGGGTAAAGGTTGTAACGTGTTATTTGTGTCTTTCTGTGTAATATTGTATCACTATGCCCCTGTCTTTCCCCTCTGTCTTTCTCCCTCTCTCTATCTCTCTTGCACTCTTTTCCCCATGCACTGTCAAACCATATAACAGTAATCGGAAAAGGAATTAAATGAAATGTGTAAACATTCTAAAATGTTATATGTGTCTTTCTGTGTAATGTATCATTATCCTTGAATATTTATGTCCACCTTTCTCTCTCCCTCACTCTCTCTTTCCCTCACTTCCCTGGCTTTGTCCCCACGCAATAGTAATCGCAATAGTAATCAGGGGAAAAGGGAAATTAATTAAATGGTTTTAATCAACCCCACTAATTGTTTTTCATGAAAAACTGCATGCTGATATTATATAGCATTGAAAATTATTCCTTTTTCTAAGTAAAGGCTCTTGACATTTCAATAGTGTCCTTATGTGTTTTTCTATCTAACTCTTTTATCCACCCCTTCTCCCCCTCTCTCTCTCTCGTTCTCTTCATATCACTCTCTATTTCCCCGCTCTCCCTCCATTTTTTCCGGTTGGTTTTCAGGGATGCCATGTTCAATTAAAAGCGTGGGATGTCAGACATTTACTTGCATTCTTATTAGTAGTGTAACAGATTGTTATTTTTCATCTGTCATTCCTACTCTCCCCCCCCCCCCCCCCCCCCCCCCAGCTCTCTCTCTCTTTTGCTCTTTCCTTATCCACTGTTCGTGCTCGGAAGGCAATTAAGAAATTTGTTTTAAATATTCTAAACCGCCAAGCTAATGTAAGGAATGCTCATGAAAAATGTTGTTGAATTTGGGCACAATTTGAAAACCGGGAAATTTTCTTTTTTGAATTTAAGACAAAATTTGAAACCCAACATTGTTTCACTTAATTCTCTCTGGAACAAAAACTACCCAGCTAACCAAAATTGCTGATCTTGGTATCAATTTTCCTTTGTAAAAGATTCATTATGTAGTGAAAAGAGTGGTGTGGTTCTCACATTATGGGAAGAGTGCTGTTACATTTTTGGTCTGGGCCACTCCCTATACTATTCATCATTGATCTTTAATACAAACTGGAAGAAAAAATTAATTTCTATATCTATCATGTTTGGAGTCACATAGCAACCCTGTAGTAACACACTTCATTTGCATTGTATTCTAATATTTGACATGCATCATTGACATTCCAAAATTATATTATGTGCCTATAGATATATTTTGGTCATGGGCATAGGGGAAAAATGTTCTCAATTTTCAGGGGGTGAGGTCTTTTGCCCATATAATTGTATCCCCCGAACCACTTCGGGGGATACTATGGATTTGGCCTCGTCGCGCCGCCGCCGCCGCCGCCGCGTCCGCCGCGTCCGCCGCGTCCGCCGCAGAGATTTTCTTGTGAACGCTCTACAGGTCCGAGTTCTTGTCCGATCATTTTTTAATTTGGTATGAAGGTGTATTAAGGAAAGAGGATGAAGCCTATTGATTTTGGTGTGGGGCGGAGTCCTGGTTGCCATGGTAACCATGATATAAAGAAATAGTTAAGATTACCTTGTGAACGCTCTACAGGTCCGAGTTCTTGTCCGATCATTTTCTAATTTGGTATGAAGGTGTATTAAGGAAAGAGGATGAAGCCTATTGATTTTGGTGTGGGGCGGAGTCCTGGTTGCCATGGTAACCATGATATAAAGAAATAGTTAAGATTACCTTGTGAACGCTCTACAGGTCCGAGTTCTTGTCCGATCATTTTCTAATTTGGTATGAAGGTGTATTAAGGAAAGAGGATGAAGCCTATTGATTTTGGTGTGGGGCGGAACCCTGGTTGCCATGGTAACCATGATATAAAGAAATAGTTAAGATTACCTTGTGAACGCTCTACAGGTCCGAGTTCTTGTCCGATCATTTTCTAATTTGGTATGAAGGTGTATTAAGGAAAGAGGATGAAGCCTTTTGATTTTGGTGTGGGGCGCGGTCCTGGTTGCCATGGTAACCATGATATAAATAAATAGTTAATATTACCTTGTGAACGCTCTACAGGTCCGAGTTCTTGTCTGATCATTTTCTAATTTGGTATGAAGGTGTCTTAAGGAAAGAGGATGAAGCCTTTAGATTTTGGTGTGGGGCGGAGTCCTGGTTGCCATGGTAACCATGATATAAAGAAATAGTTAAGATTACCTTGTGAACGCTCTACAGGTCCGAGTTCTTGTCCGATCATTTTCTAATTTGGTATGAAGGTGTCTTAAGGAAAGAGGATGAAGCCTATTGATTTTGGTGTGGGGCGGAGTCCTGGTTGCCATGGTAACCATGATATAAAGAAATAGTTAAGATTACCTTGTGAACGCTCTACAGGTCCGAGTTCTTGTCCGATCATTTTCTAATTTGGTATGAAGGTGTATTAAGGAAAGAGGATGAAGCCTTTTGATTTTGGTGTGGGGCGGAGTCCTGGTTAGTAGAACAACGTACACCACCAAACTTGTTCAGTTCACAATATTACAACCCACAAAAGTGCAATGCAATTGGTTCGGGGGATACATGTGCTCGGCTGCGCGACCCGCCGAGCGCGCAATTTCTAGTTATCCTAACTGGCTTTTTACCTGACAACAACTGCACCCCCCCCCCCCCCCCAAAAAAAAAGGACCTTGCCTCTCTGATGCCCGAAAAGGATGTTTTGATTTTGATTTTGCTCGAATATGACTTGAGTTTGCCGAATATGATATGGATTTGCCCAAATATGACATGGTTTTGCCCAAATATGACATGGTTTTGCCCGAATATGACATGGTATTGCCCATATATGGTCGTTTTCAAAACTGCAGGGGGGCTGCAGCCAGCCCCCCCCCCCCCCCCCCCCCCTATGCCTATATCTTTTTGTGTCTTCTATGTGTCAATATTTGGCAGTGTCATAGCAACATTGATGTCAAATGAAAATATTTTGTTGGTAATTCTAGATATTTTATTGTAACCTACACCCTGACATACCAAAGTTTATGTGTCAGGTTTGTAGATTTGATTTTCAGACCCAATGTCAAAGCTAATTTTTTATTATAGATAATGACAGAGATGATAGAATTAGAAATATGTTCAAACTTAATTGAAAGAAAATAGAAAAAACTGCAGAGAACTGCTTATCCCCTATAAAAAAAAAACCAATGTAATAATGTTTAATTTGATTGAAGCATGAGTATTGGGATCTTGATCAAAGGCAAACTAAAAGCAACGCAACTTAACATTGAACTATCATATCTTGTGTATTCCTTTCCTATTGCTTTTTGTTATCTATTTTTGAAAAGTATATAATCACCCTCACTATAATGAGTATTGTTATGGCATTATCAAACAGTAAATTGTGCATTCCTTTATTTTTGAAACTGGAATTTATGACGACATACAAGTTACTATTAAGAATATATCTGCCTGTCGCCTTGTACAATGACTTTGATCTGTTTTATTTCCGTATTATCTCAAAACAGACAAGTAATTGTTGTCATTGTTGACAATATATTTGATTGTCTATTTTGTAACAGTAGTTAAAACATAACATGCAAATTCTTTTGCCTAATAATAAATCTGCCTGTCAGCCTGCAGCATTAGGTGATTTGGATCTGTTTTTATTTTCTTTCCATTTCAAAACAAATGATCAAATGTTGATAATAGACATTTTTGTCTCTTGCTCCGATGAATCTGGATTCACTCAAGGTTATTTCCACGCTATTTGACGTTTTATTTTTGTTTTCTGTACAAAGCATGACAATATTGACAGACTGTCATTTTGTATGCATTCACGTGTGTTTCCTGTATAGTCTTAAAGGGACTTAGTAACATTGTCCAAATTCTAAATTACAGGTTTCTGTTTTTTTCAAATTTCCATTTCGTTCAAAAGATATTTACGATTGAAGTGTTCAGATATGAAATTTTCTACGGGGTAATTTCATGCCGTGTACAAAGTAAGTACAATGAGTTGGAAATATCACTTTGCATTTTTGCTCATATCTCAGCCAAAAAACATCCAATTAACGTAAAATGTTCACACATTGCTTTGTGGACATATCAGATCACTCCAATACACATTTTATTAATCACTCATCACTTTTGGCACTTGCCAACAAAGTTGCTAGATCCCTTTAAAGTGGAGTTAAGTATTTGAAATCGATCAGTAGAAAGGAGAGAGGGTGGTCATAACCATACTGTTCCATTGTCATTTCAAATAAATTGGCCTTATTCTTTTCATAATAATTATAAAATAATGACATAAAATTAAAACAGAAATCTGTCATAAGCTCAAGTACCATTACCCCTTTGTCATGGACTGTATAATTATAATTACTAACCATTATAGTTCTATCCTCTTTTAAAGTACAATGATAATAATACAAAACATGAGTGGTCCTTTAAGTTTGACTGACCTTGAAGTTGTATTCAGAAGGACTGCATGATGACTTTCATATTTGTCTTTGTTGTCATTCAAAACAATTTCTCTAAACATTTCTCTTTTTGTTGGATGGATACAAAAGGGAAGTGGGGAAAATATAGCTTATTATATAGATCTGTCATAAAAGCAAAGTCAATAACGAATTCTGTCAATATCCGCCCTACCGTGTTGTCTAGTCAATGAGCGTCGATTTGAATAGCAACGTTTCACGAGCACCGCCCAAACGGACCGTTTATTTACGTCATTGGTATTAGTGATATGCGCATGCATCAATAGAGATGCTATTATAGTAGAAAACACCCGTCCATAAAGTGTGGAGAAGGGCAGACATGAAATAGGGAATTTTCTCTCTTTTTTGTTACTGTTTTATTTCCCAAGTGAAATAATAGGGAAAAACACACACCTAGGAATGTGCAGAAAAATGTGTATTGAAATACTTTGCAAATGTCAAATATTGCATCAAACGGACCGGTTATTTACGTCATTGGCATTATTGATATGCGCATGCATCAATAGAGATGCTAATAGTAGAAAACACCGGTCCATAAAGCATGGAGAAGGACAGATATAAAAATAGGGAATTTTATCTCTTTTTCTCGCACAATATTAATTTTCCCAAGTGAAATAATAGGGGAAAACACGCACCTAGAAACGTATAGAAAAATGTGTATTGAAATACTTTGCAAATGTCAAATATTGCATCATTCTTCCATTAAAGGGATCTAGTAACTTTGTTGATATGTGCAAAAAGTGATGAATGGTTGATACAATGTATATTGTTGTTATCTAATATGTCTACTTGGTGTTGTGTGAAAATTTCAAGTTAAATGGATGTTATATTGCCGAGTATTGAGCAAAAATGCAAAGTGATATCCTCTAACTCATTGAACTCACTATGTACATGGTTTCGATGATCCAATGGATAATTTAACATCTGAACACTTCAATCGTAAATATTTTTTTAACGAAAGGGAAATTTGAAAAACCAAAACCTGTCCCATGCTTTTATTGTTAATATGAATACAACAAGGTATGAGGGAACTGCTAGAATTCCAATTGGATTTTGAGGATTTGGACAATGTTACTAAGTCCCTTTTAGAAGAATCATTATCATTTTAGACAGTCAATTATATTTATATTACCAGTGGTGTATGGGGTGGTAGGACTGATTTAGGAGGCGCACAAATGATTAGGGAGCACACTCTTATGTACTTCTTTGTTTTTGTTAGGATTTTCATTTATGTTTCTTAATCTTTTTGCCAAATTGTCCAGGGGAGGGAGGGGCACGTGCCCCCAATAACCCCATCACCCCACCCCCTCCCCATAGTTGCGCCAATGTATATGTATCACTTACATTTTAAACTGATATGATTAATTTAAAATCATATTTGAAACATTTCCTGCGCATTCCACAACCCAAATCCACATTCTGTGTAATATCATATGTAATAACGATGCTTAGTTTGTCACTAACATAAAAAAATAAATAATAAAGGAATTGTGGAGTTGTGTAGATATAATAGATCCCAAACTCTCAGGTTTAAGCAGCCCTCCTTCTATGGGAAATGTTTTGATACAATATGAATATATACAGTATAAATATTTTGAAACATTTTCAAAGATACTACAGTATGCAATCTTGTTGTATCAACTACCCAAACTTGGCACTCAAATGTTTTTGTTGGGCATTTGTGAAACCTTGTATTGTGATTGTACAAATACATCATTTTCTAGTACTGTATTTTGAAATCAAAGTCAATTGGAACATCATATAGTTATTGTATTTGCAAAAGCCTAAATACCATATTTATGTTTGTACCTTTTTATTTGATATTATTTTGACCTTGTGTAAAAATTTTCCGCCCAAATTTGGCAGTCAAAGTTAATGGAACCTTGGATTGTGATTTTGTGATTATAGAAATCATAAAAACTGATTGGAAAATGTCCGTTCACAATCCAGTGAAGCTTGTCATTGGTTTGTTGCCAACAAGTTGTCAAGCTGTCATTTAAATTTCCACACACACAACAATGATATTGCTGAAATGTGTATAATTGTGTAAATAATTTTTTTTAGAGATGTAAAATTGAAATTGAAATTGAAATATGATATACAATGATCATGAAAATGGATAAATGTAAATTCTTTTCATAAATTTGTGATTTGGCCAAATATGATTCACTTCTGCTAACTCCTTAGTTAAAGTTAGAGTCCTTCCCGTGCCAATGTTGGCACATAAGGCGGCGCCTATCTCCGATTCATTAGCCCTAGGCCACACGTCTACTAAATGTAGCGAAAGCTACAGAAGGGGGCCAGTCCTCTGGTAACTTGTGTGATTAACTTTCCCTTCTCCATTCTATAAATGCCGAGTGCCTGGCTAGAAGGCAGAGGGTACCATTTTTAAAGTCTTTGGTATGACCCGGTCTGGGTTCGAACCCGGGACCTCCCGTGCATGAGGCGAACACTCTAAGCTCTGCTAACTCCTAACTATCAACAAATAATATGGTATGAAGGAAACCTCTTTTTTACCCATAAGAATAGTGTTACAAAACAGGAAGAATTAATTAGATGAAAAGTTAGTTAAGACAGAGACAATGGGCCGTATGCATGAAAACAAGCAATTGCTTGTGCTAGCCTTTTGCTTGAATCGGTATGCACACAAACAAGCAATTGCTTGCAAGCAAAAGCTTTTGCTTACAAGCACAAGCAATTGCTTACTGCTCGTAAGCAATTGCTTACCAAACAAGCAATTGCTTAAAACCATATGCATAAAACGAACCTTTTACTTGTCTAGATAAGCAATTGCTTGCGTTTTTTCAAGCACCTCCAGACCAGCTTGAGCTCTTGCTTACTAAGGACATTCGCGTTTTAGAATCAAATTTTCATACCGTTTCAGGATGATTTAGAACTCCTGGTTCCAGAGGTTATGTTGTGATTACCTATTTAATCAAATGGCTGTTATTTTAGACATTTATATCCATGTAGGCAATTTTGTTCATGATTTGAAAATATTTGCGTAAGAAAAATACTGTTGCCAGGTCGGGCACGACCAGGGAAAGCTGCTCTGCAAGGGACTACACGACGTTTGCATACACTACGAATCCCCTTTGTTGTCATGCAGTGCGATGTTCGCACAACCGTAACGATGCTTTGTTAAACACGTAAGCAATTGCTTAGGCAGTGTAAGCAAAAGGTTTCAGCACAAGCAAAAGCTTATGCATACGAAATTAAGCAATTGCTTGAACTTGATCTTTTGCTTGACAAGCTCTTGCTTGTGCTTGAAGCAATTGCTTATAAGCAATTGCTACGTTTTATGCATACGGCCCATTGTCCACAACTTGCCAATTTAGTTTTATTTTGGTTTGCATTATTTTTTTGTTTTTATTTGAAAGAATAAATAGTTGTATATATATAACTAGCTCTCTTTTATCCTCAGTACCTTAAATACCTTTAACCAAGCATGGGGTGTAGCGGTTAGTGTCCACCTCATGCACGGGAGGTCCTGGGATCAAACCCAGTCCAGGTCATACCAAAGACTTTAAAAATGGTACCTTCTGTCTTCTAGACAGGCATTCAGCATTTATAGAATGGAGAAGGGAAAGTTAATCCCACGAGTTACCAGAGGACTGGCCCCCTTCTGTAGCTTTTGCTACATTTAGTAGACGTGTGGCCTAGGGCTAATGAATTGGCCTTATGTGCCAAAATAGGCATGGGAAAGACTTTAACTTTAACTAACCTTAAAGGTAGTGTTGAGTATTGGTATTTCCCGAAGTGCCCCCCGATATTTTTTTGTGAGATAATGAAAAACTGACTGTCAAATTCGAAAGAACATACAATTTTAATGACAGAATAAACTTTATTTGATCAAAATTGGTTCAGAAACGGCCGAAATATCCATAAATATATTTGTATTCAAAATAGTTCACACCGGACATCACCGGGCGATATTTAGACTTTTTAGAAACATTTTTTAAAATGCTCGAAGACTACTTTGAAAAAAATCTGAATAGGTTTTTAGCTCATCCGGCCCGAAGGGCCCGATGAGCTTATGCCATGCCGTGGCGTCCGTCGTCCGTCCTTCCGTCCTTCCGTCCTTCCCGATTTTGATTTGGTTTGCTTTATCTAGTAGAGCTAACTTTGGTACACTAAACTTCTACACAGAATTTTGAAATTTTTCTCCATTAATTAATTATGGTAATTTATGTAAATTTATTCCAAAAATCACAAAAAATGCTTCTTCTCCTTCATTTCTCGACCGATTTTGATTTGGTTTGCTTTATCTGGTAGAGCTAACTTTGGTACACTAAACTTCTACACAGAATTTTGAAATTTTTCTCCATGAATTAATTATGGTAATTTTTTATTTATTTATTTATTTATTTATTTATTTATTCATTTATTTTTATTATTTATTTATTTATTTATTTATTTATTTATTTTTTATTTATTTATTTTTTTATTTATTTATTTTTTATTTATTTTTTTTATTATTTTTTTTATTTTTTTTATTTTTTTGTCTTCCCATGTCCCTTTTGGGGCGTCAAATCTATATTTTTTTCACTCTATTTTTTTTTGTATTAATTTTTATGTCCCTTCCAGGGCATCACATTTTTATTTTTTGACCAGTTGAAAAGTGTACCACATGAAATTTGCGATATTTGATGTTGCGAGATGCCGGATGAGCGCTACGTCATTGACGTTCTGGTTTAAAAAGTCGTTGATGATATCTCTATTGAATCATTATTTTAACAAACATTAAATGCACAATTTTGAATGAAAAAAGGCTAAAACCAATGATTTTTTTTTTAAATAGCGCCCTCTTGAGTTGTAACAGCTCTTTTTGAATGATAACAGGGGTATTACTTTATCGTTCGTAATTGTGTATACTTTTCGAGCATGGTGAAGTAATAACTATTACTTTGTACCGTAATGGTGCAGGTTTTGGTTACTAAAGTTAAGTTTGACCAATGACAATGACAATGACAATGAATTTTATTTCTTATACGGCCCCTCATGGGGGCATGGAAGAAATACAAACATCAAATACTGTAAAACTAAAACATCATAAATGGCAATAATTGACAAAACATGAAAATACCAATACTCATCTATCCCTTTAACTAGTAGTTATTCATCTACAAAATGCAAGCATAGAATGTTTGTTTTGTATCAGTCTAATTTTAATTCATACACATGCCTCAATTCATTACATGAATGTACCTACAAATGACATTTAAACGTTCATTTCAATGAACTCTCCAACTGTGATTATTATTTCCAACTGTTATCATACAAAAACAAAGAGACTTCAAACAGAGACTAACAATCATACACAGTATCCGTAACGTGACCCTTACTACACTAACCCTTGCCCAGGTAGCTATCAACAAATATAAATGGTATGTGACAAACCTTACTACTCATTGATTGCAAATACAGATTAGGCGTGTATTGTTCAGTGTTTAGTCTATGATTTATATCTCAAATGGCATTCTTTGCATGTGATGAGCTTGCCAGTTTTCTTCTTCCTTACTTCTGTATTCTATTATATTTGTTTTCATATTCTACTAATTTCTTTTTCATATAATTGAAGATTTTCCTCTTTTTTCCCATGATATTGACATTTATGAATTCCTTGCCCATGTAATATATCTTATCACTTTTTTAATTACTTACTTTCATTTTATTGACATTTTCATTGAAATAATTATGCTCATTAAAGTTGGACAATGATACTGCAAGAAGTAATTCCTTTGTCATCAATGCAAAACATTGTTTCAAATGTCACCTGACTAAAACGACCCATGACCCCATCCTACTTCCAAATATGGTCTACAGTATTCAAAATCAGCCAAGCATTTGTAATCTACAGATAATGAAGATCATTCAATGTATACTCAACACAAAGGAACGGTTAGTCTACTGTTTAAGTAGAAACCAATAGAGATGTCACGTCTCTTACACAATTGTTGCTTTGTATACCAATTTAGGCACAAACAATATTGACTATATCTATTGATCCAATAATATTTTAGCAATTTTTAGTGAAGACTAAAATAAAAAGTTGTCTGCTGTTTATAAAAGAAACAGCCTTATGTTTCCTCTTGTTGTTTTCAAATTAATGCCCCCCCCCCCCCCCGCCATCATTAACCAAACATATTGTTTTATTAAATTGAATAATACAATACAAAGTTGACTTTTAAAAAATATATTTAGACTATTGTCCTATCACACTATTCATGTCAATTATTGAATAATAAAGAGAAGAATGAATACAAAGAAAAGAATCATAATGATTAACCAGAAACTGTTTACCGTGTGATAATTATGTGGAATCTTTGAGGGGGTAGAGTGACTCAGCCCGTATGCATGTGGCCAACGTCACGTCACTTCACGTGGATAGGTGGAAGTGGTGAGGTGATGTGGTCGCCAAATCAGAGAAACAAATAATCATGCACTTTTGTGGTATCAGGGGCATAGATTGGGGGGCAGGGGCTAAGTGTGCCCCCCCCCCCCAAAAAAAAATAAATAAATAAAAAAAAAAAAATAATAATAATAATAATAATAATAATAATTTTAAAAAAAATAATAATAATAATAAAATTAAATTAAAAAATAAATAAATACATACAGTTAAATCTGTCTTAGTGGTCACCTGCCTGCAGTGGCCACCAATGTGATCTCCTGCTAAGAATATTAATGTTATATGGAACCTGTCTATATTGAGGTCACCTGTCTACAGTGGCCACTTATCTTGCTTCCTCTAGGTGGTCACTATACACAGGTTTGTCTGTACATATATTTTATTATAAGTGCCCCCTTAGACTTAGTAGCCCGCAAGAAAAATCATTGTCTTTATGGGCCCTCTTGCACTAACTCCTACCACACAAGAAAAAAGTAGCGGTTCCCTTCGTAAAGATACAAGGCCCCGTCCAGTGCCCCTCCCCCTTCCTGACCCCCGAAAAGATCATTCATAATTACGCTACAATGTTACTATGTGGTATTATATTTATCCTCTACAGTAGTCATATTGATATTTCACCTTTCTTTCTATTCTGGGTTGAAACTAGGGCGGGGTCTGTTTACCAGAAAACCAGACTAGAACCACCCACATGCTACTGGGGCTAACAATGGGTGACTAGTCTCTTCTTGCAGTCTCGGTCAACTTATGAATCACCAAATGTGAATCAATGATTATTGAAATGATGAATGTATGGGCCATGTATATATGTGTATGTGTGTATGATTTATTTTTATAGACTTGTGAGCATATTAAAACCATATCAAAAGAGATGATTTGTTGAGAATACATTAGGTCTGCCCCCTATTATTTGTGTGCACCCCTCCCCCGGGTGGGTCACTCCCAACATGACTGGCTACACACCCGCGTCCATAAAAAAGCGTTGAAAGAGTATCATTTTCAACTATACCGCGCAGTCTATATTTTCCTTAAAAAGGGGTGGTTTTCAGCACTCATTAGAAAAAAAACCCAAAAGGGTACCTTTTCAGGTGCACAAGTTTCCAGCTATACGGCGTCGTCAACGTTTTCCTTTAAAAAAGGGTACTTTTTCAGTTGTACAAGTTTTCGACATTAGGGTCCATTTCAGAGGACACGGTGGGTAGCACTTTTGTATGGGACTGACCCCCCCCCCCCCTCGGCCCCCTCCCCAATCATTCTGACCATGCTACGCCACTTGCCCTGGTGAATAGAAATTCTTACAAATTGACAACCATGAACCATTACCGTTTTAGTTAATAGGTCTGCTAAGAAAGACTAGGCAACTTGTCTATATTATCACCTTTATTGGCCTACTACAAGTACTAATAACAAACAAAGGCTGTGTGAATCAGGCAGGAACTATTTTTGCTTTGTTGTATCATTGTCTGACTAAATCATTCTCACGTTACTAATAAGATTACTAATAGCAATTTTTGCCACGTTGCTCAACTAGTAGTTAGTTTCGATAAAGCTCAGTGCTAAATTTAAGGATTATACTTGCTTATCCACAATAATGAACTTTCCAGCAACGTTGCAAAGCTATTATTTTGACATAGATTGAAATGGGGTCTGCGTTTGTAGACCAACTACAGGGCAATAGTCATGATAGTACAGACAATGAACTTACAACCCCAATTGCTTTAAACACAGGCTTGGGGCTTTGTTTGGGTGCGCTGGTAGTAGTAGTAGTAGGAGGATGAAAGTTAGTCTAACCAACAGACGTTTTTATGTTTTTGCAATCGTTAACCTGTCAAATCCTACATTTTGGAATAACGCTAGCTATTTGCAGTCAAGGGATCTGATATATTTTGTTTGGTTGCTTGATTTTTCTTTTGTTTGTTTACTACTGTTCTTGAAGCTTTTGGTTTGCTGTAATTGGTAGTAGTAGCTTTGTTATAAGTTATTTTAGTACCGTTATTTGGTTAGTTACTAAACGGCTGAAATATCAATAAATATATCCGATCGTAATCAATCTGGGGCCCAAATTTATTCGATGAATTAAAATTTTTAAAATGTAATAAATGCTTCCACTATTTCAAAAATTGTCAAAAGAGGGTTTTAAATAGCTGTTGATGATCTCTCTATTTAGTCATTATTTCAACAAAACATCACATGCATAATTTTGTATGAAAAATGGTTGAAACCAATGCTCTTTTAGAGAGCTCCCTCTTGTGTTTGAATGGCTCTTTTTGAATGATAACAGGCTTTTTACTTAGTCGTTTGTAATTTTCTATACCTTTCGAGCATGGTGGAGTTATAAGTATTAGTTTGTAATGTTATTGTGCAGGTTTGGTTACTAAAGCTCAGCCTTACCAAAACTGTACTACCCCTTTAATAACTGTTTTTATTAACATCTGGTGGCCTTGGTTTGGGACAAGGACTATTGTTAATGTTAGCATTTCATGTTTTGTGCTGGACGTGTTACATTTCTCATGTAGCATAGGATTGTTTTTCTTTTTGGATATAATAATGAAAATACCATGGCTCATTTAATAGCACCTCATATTATAGGCCTAGGCTATATGATATACCAGTGATATTGTCACTGCTTTTATTGTGTATGTCACCTGATGTAGGTAGGGCAAGGGCTCTTCATTTGATAATTTAAGAATTATTGTGCTAGAGGGTGTCATTTTCAGCCTATTAATATTTTTTTTTTTGGTGTCAAATGAAAATACCATAGTTCATCTCCAAGCTTTATGAAGGCCTATCTATACCAGTAACAATGTCACTTAAATGCTTTTGTTTACATCTGGTCGCCTGGTTTAGGGCAAGGGCTATCGCGTTAAAAAATTTAAGCATTTCATGTTTTATGATGGAGGGGTAACGATACATTTTCAGCCTAGTAACATGAATCAATCGAAAATACCAAAGGCCTACATATACCAGTAATAATTGTCACTGCTTTTTATTGTGTATGTCACCTGATGTAGATAGGGCAAGGGCTATTACATTTGACTATTACTTTTTTAGCATTTCATGTTTTTTCCTGGAGGTGTTACATTTTCAGCCTTGTCATAATTATTTTCTTTTGGTGTCAAATGACAATACCATAGTTCATCTCCTAGCTTTATGAAGGCCTATACCAGTAACATGCTTTTGTTTACATCTGGTCGCCTGGTTTAGAGCAAGGGCTATCGCATTAAATAATTTAAGCATTTCATGTTTTATGATGGAGGGTTACATTTTCAGCATAGTAACATGTTTCTTTTTGGATCAAGTGAAAATACCATGAAGGCCTATATATATACCAGTAATAATTGTCACTGTTTTGATTGTGTATGTCACCAGAATGGCGGTAGGGCAAGGGCTATTACATTTGATAATTTGATAATTTCATGTTTTGTGCAGGTGTGGTTACTTTTTCAGGCTAGTAATATTTTCCTTTGTCTCAAATAAAAAATTACCAAAGTTTGGCCTGGAGGTTTATGTGGGCCTATGTATACCAGTAGAAAGTGGCACTGTCTTTATCATATCCTGTCTTACTGAAAAGTTGCTGGGAAATAAAATTAAAAAAAGTAAGTGATCAAGTCTATTGCTCTATTATTATTGTTTGTTGTATATTTGAAGAGGATATCAATTTACCAGACAGGTCAAACTGCTTTTTCATGCAAATCAATCTATTTCCCTTGGTTCAAATTAAAACGCATATATTGTTGATGCAGCTTCTTATTAGGTAGCCCTTATTCTACTTCAAGGGACCATTGTCTATCATGCTGGTCTCAGCGTTTATTTTCATTTGACCTTGATGAAATAAGATCTTTAGAAGTTATTTTATATAGAAAAATTCATTTCATTTATCATATTAACAACTTTGTGTTTTTGTTGTCAATACTTTGATAACTAAAAATTAAAATGATGTCAATGAAATGAATCGTATGAACCGGAATGAACCAATAATAGTCCAACTGGTCTATTGCATCTTACGAACCAGAATGAACCAGTAATAGTCCAACTGGTCTATTGCATCTTATGAACTGGTATGGACCAGTAATAGTCCAACTGGTCTATTACATCTTGTGAACTGGAATGAACCAGTAATAGTCCAACTGGTCTATTGCATCTTATGAACTGGAATGAACCAGTAATAGTCCAACTGGTCTATTGCATCTTATGAACTGGAATGAACCAGTAATAGTCCAACTGGTCTATTACATCCTATGAACTGGAATGAACCAGTAATAGTCCAACTGGTCTATTGCATCTTATGAACCGGAATGAACCAGTAATAGTCCAACTGGTCTATTGCATCTTATGAACCGGAATGAACCAGTAATAGTCCAACTGGTCTATATTGCATCTTATGAACTGGTATGAACCAGTAATAGTCCAACTGGTCTATTACATCCTATGAACTGGAATGAACCAGTAATAGTCCAACTGGTCTATTGCATCTTATGAACCGGAATGAACCAGTAATAGTCCGACTGGTCTATTGCGTCTTATGAACTGGTATGAACCAGTAATCGTCCAACTGGTCTTATTGCGTCCGGCAAAACTGTATAATAGTGCCAATTATATCCTGAAGGGCAGTGGGTATTCCATTTAAAAAGCGGATGCAGAATATTTGCCAGGAAATGAATAAGGAAGTAAGTTAGTCGACAAACCACTATCTTCCTCAACACAAACTAGATCATGAAAACAAAATTGATGAAATGATCTTTTATGTCTACATAACTTCCTTTTTTGCTGTTAGTCAATTCAATACAACGGTAGTATTTCCTTAATTCTATTTTATTGCAAAGTATTACTATTTTCTATAAAAAGAAAGGAATAGAGAGAGATAAGGTGGTAGACATTGTGAAAAATATATGCACTCCTACATTGTCAATCTATTCATGATGCTTATTTTATAAGGGGCCCAAACTTTCGATCCTAGCTGGACCTTTACAAAAGGCGAAATGAGAAACATGTCATGAAATCTGACATGAATTGACATGAAATTAGATTGTCATATGAAGATGTTCCATATCAATAATGAGTCTATAGATTAATTGACATACATGGTATATTTATATTCATGAGATTTGTATTTGTTTTCTTCATTTTCTATTCTATATTTCATGCTTACTGGTTTTGATTTTGAAATACAGATTTCTCCCTGTTATTTGTAATCTATATTGCATCACGAGATTTGGAAGTGAAATTTTTCTTTCATTTCTCATGAATATGGCAGTCGATTTGGAAATGAATTAATTTGTTGGTGTAGTTCTATAATGCATCGTGAGATTTCAAAGTGAAACTTTTCTTTCATTTCTCATGAATATGGCAGTCGATTTTGAAATGAATTAATTTGTTGGTGTAGTTCTGTAATGCATCGTGAGATTTCGAAGTGAAACTTTTCTTTCATATCTTATGAATATGGCAATTGATTTTGAAATGAATGAATTTGTTGGTGTAGTTCTATATTGCATCCTGAGATTTGGAAGTGAAACTTTTCTTGAATTTCTTGAGAATATTGCAATCGATTATGAAATGGAATGTATTTGTTGGGTGTCATTTCACACTGAGTCACCATCGTGACTCGTCCAAGAAAGTAGATTACTTTCACTACGTCCCCTTCTTGTAGTATTCAGTGGAAAGTGATATTTCAGTGTAGACGGACAACTGAAAAGGAAATTGGCAGTGGTGTACATAGGCGTACCAAGGGGGGGGGGGGTGGGGAGGTGTGGGTGTTCAAACACTCCCCCTTAGCGATTTTGTTTTTTTACTATTTAAGGTATTCAAACACACCCCAACTATGGAACTGAATGAAGCTAAAATGCCCCCCTTGGAACAATCATGGGTTCTACTATGGTGGTGTATATAGAATGGGCTGACTGATTGGGGGCACATTTTTATTTCTTTATATTTCTTGAATTTGTTCAGAGTGTTACCTTATTTATTATTATTTTTGTAAATTATTAGAGAGGACATGTTTCCCTCCCCCCCCCCCCCCCCCCCCCCAACCCTTAGCTATGCCACTAAGCTATTATGGACTTTGATTAACATGTTGACCCTTCCTATACTTGATTATATAGTTGTACATTTACACAGGAATATGGTCAGAAAACAGAACTTTTAACTATCACCTAGGTTTAAAAATATTGTGTTGAAACATACATTTACACACAAAGAATATAACTGAAAAAGAGCAAAGAAAATGGGATTCCAGCGGGATTCGAACCCGAGACCTCCAGATTGCTAGACTGATGCTCTTACCGACTGAGCTGTATAGAAAACCCTTTGTTCGGCGTTTGTCCCAGAAACCCCTTAGCTTTCAAGCTAAGCACAGAACATTTTCTTGTAAGTGAAATTAAACTTTTTCAATCTGTTCCCCTTTCTTGCAGTCCTTGTTTGAATTAACAAAGAATATTGTTAGAAAACAGGACTTGTAGTTTGGCATCATCTTGATTCTATAATATTATGTTTGACACTATATGTCGGTCCTTTAAATTGTGATGATGCAATCGCCATTTTGAGGGGTATCAAATAATCTTCTCAAAATTGGCATTAGCAGATAATATTTTGCATTTTGGTGTACCGTAATTCACCTTGAAACACAGAACATTTTGCTTGTTAGTGAAAGGAAACATTTTCAATCTGTTTCCCTTTCTGACGGTCCTCTAATCTCTTTGTGATAAGTCAATCATTTCCTGAGCTGATTTCATGATAAGTATTGCCAATCTGAACATCCAAATCATTTCTTACCTGAGGTTATTTTCTTACAGTCACACCTGATTCTAAATAAACAATATACAGTAGAATTTGGTGATTTAATAACCTGTTTCAACTTTCAACAGACATTTCGTATGCATAAAGACTGCCATAAGTACAATGAACTGTAGGTAATCACAAATTAATTTATTTAAAACCTGATTCTTTTCTTAGTGGACCAAACTAAATTGAATATTTGATGGATCCTGAGATTGTCGAAGACACTTTTTAATTTGTTTCCTTTTTTCATAATGTTTGTTTTCCCCCTTTTTTCATAATCATAAAAGGCTGGCTGCTGAATTGCGAACAATCACGTACTGACATCTGAACAGTCAGAACTTAATTCAATATTTGATGGGATGTGTCTACATATTGCTGTGCCAGCCATATTTAGTACTACCTAGTAGCACCTCATTCATTCCAGAAGAATGTGAAATTCGACCCTGAACTGTGACTAATCAGATCTTACATGAGACCCTCCCATCGATCATCATTTGCATACAATCCTTTTAGACTTTATTATAGTATATCTGCCAACTTTGGTTCCCTTTGTTATATCCTGAAATGTATTGAATTACTTTTATAATAAGGAAACTAACTATAAGTTGATTAAATTGGAAACTAAGAAAGCTTGGCATTTAAACGTGCCAATTGGCTGCGTCTTTTAATATGTGTTGCTTTATGCAACAACAAAAAGAGTGTCCATTACAATTAAAGGGATCTAGGTAACATAAATTGTCAAAATCCACAAAATGTGTATGAATTTGTGCCCAGCTTGCTAATAATGTGCATGTCATGTTGGTGAACAGGGCCCTGTTTCTTATAACCTTAAATTCCAGTTGTTGCAAATGTCCAAATGTTGTAACCTCTAATAAAGATAACAGTCCATCCAAATAAAGTATTATGGTTGTTACAATAATTGGTCATTAACTAACAATGGAAATAGCTTTATAAAGGGATCTAGTAACTTTGTTGACATGTGCAAAAAGTGATGAGTGGTTGATACAATGTGTATTGGAGTGATCTGATATGTCCAATGAGTGTTGTGTGAAAATGTCAAGTTAAATGGACGTTATATGGTCGAGTAATGAGCAAAAATTCAAAGTGATATACACTAACTCATTGCACTCACTTTGTACACGGTTTTAACGATCCAGTGGATAATTTAACATCTGAACACTTTAATCGTAAATATCTTTTTAACAAAAGGGAAATTTGAAAAACCGAAACATGTCCCATGCTTTTATACAACAAGGTATGAGGGAACCGCTAGAATTCCAATTGGATTTTGAGGAATTGGACAATGTTACTAAAAATGAAAAAGGGTCCTGAAGGTAGCCGAAAGGTTGAAAATGTTGTTAAAAGTGGGTGAAGTGTGTTTGAAGCTAATCATTTCTCCTGATATATAGTAGCCTGGTAGGGTACCAGTATGTGATCAATGTTCAAGGTAGTAGGAAGTCAGTGTTATATAATGTATATCTTCTATGATTATCATATCAACGTGTGACTGCGAAAGCTTCTCTGAACATGTGACAGAATGGTATATTGCGCAATAATTTTGACCTATTTAGAATTATAGTCTTGTATTTTATGTTAATGATGTGACTATTAATCCCTTTTTTAAATGTTCTTGCTTGGTTATGTTTGGAAATTTTAGAATTTTAGAATGTTAGAATTATTTTGACAAATATACACAAGTAAACAAGAATTAACAATTATTTTAGATCATAATGCAACAACAATGACATACCAAGAATATTGAACTATATGCGTCTCGGAAATAAGTCTGATGTAAAAATAGTTTATTTCATCGGTGTTCTTTATAACTGTATCAAAGATTATTTTACATCAGGATGCAACCAAAATGAATTACCAAGAATATTGAACTATGTGACTTGGAAATTTGTCTGATGTAAAAATAGTTTCTAACATAAGTGGTCTTTGTGACAAGTGAGCTGAATAAAAGACCTATAACTACCTACTAATTATTTAAAGTGATCCATTCAATTAATCAAATTCAACCTGAATCCATTGGAGCTTTCATATTTCTCTTGTACATTTTTGTTTGGCTTACGGTCACAGAATAATCAGTGAAATAGGTTTTCATTGTTCAGATATCTCTCCCTAATTATGGCTGGATTTATGATTGAATTGAATCGAAGTGCATTCTGGAATTGCTTTTCGGTTATAGTCAAAATTAATTAGGTAGTAGCTAATAAAATATAACATACATTTTCGCATTTGTCAATTTAGGTAAATCGTTTGATTACGGTGTAAATATATTTAAGCCTTTTCATATGTTTTTTGTGTGTTTTAATGTTTATTTCTTATATATCTGTTGATTTAAATTTATATAATGTATGTAGCTTATTTATTATGTTGGTTGTACTGGTTTTTGTATTTGTATACAAGGGCACACCGGTAAAGCAGTTTTTCAACTGAGGATGTCTACCCTGTATTTTTATTTAAAGTAGACATGAAAAGAAAACAAATACATAGTGTTTCTTTCTATAAAACTATCAAAGTCATTGAGAAGAACCTAACAATGATATTGGTATATGATTGAAGTCTTTAATATCACTTTCATAAAAAGCATTATTAAGTTAAATGAACAAAGTGCTCAAACCAGACTACGGAAGTTATTACAGTTTACGATACCAGCAACCTTTCGCAAGGCAGGAAATCTCATGACCGGCATATTAAAGTAAATTGCACATAATGAAAGGAAATAATAGTTATAATGGTATTTACTGTCGTAAAATGTAGTGGCTTTTAATATTCATGAGAAGAAGTCGTATGAGTGTCCTGGTTTTGTATGATACATTTTTGTTTTGTATTATTATCAATAATTTGTAATGAATGGATTCTCTGAATGTCATGGGACCCTTCAATGTACATTCAACTCAAAACTGAAAAGGTCAGACGAGAATTAGCTATTAAATTCTATTTTAATGGCTCTTTGCTTATATACTTACACCTTTTCTCAACCAGTTTTTCCCCAGTTAACTTAAATTATACATAATGCAGCTATACTTTCTCAATAGTTTCATTTTTATTTTGATAATCTTTTTCTTTTTTTTGTTTTAAATCCTTTTCTGTTTAAATTCAACTATGCAATACATTGAAATGGATCAAATAAAATTAAAACAAATTTACTGTATAAGTGTAACTAATGTTAATGAATCGTTACATTTTATGTTAAAAGTCTGCTAATCATCAAAATGTAATGAATAAATCAAATATAAAAAAAATATTTAAACATTTTATGCAAACTGCATTTAATCATGTCCGTTATTCTCTCTTTTTCTATCCTGTGTCCAGGTCAACCAGGCGTTGGATTATGGGAATGCCCGGTCAACCCAGTGGTGAGATCTGTCAGGTGATGTGTGACCTTTGACCCTAGATGATGTCATGTGACAGAGGAACACTTCCTCTTCCAAACTTGTGACTGCACTGCACAGCAAATTTAGCAGGAAACTGGGTAGAATTGTGATTTTTGAAGTGATCCATCAACTTCATAAGATTTTTCCAAATGTAATATTTGAGATTTCAATCATATACCATTATCATTGCAAAATTATTCTGAATGATGTGTTATAGTCTATTTTTCACAGAAAATGAACTCTTTGTACCTAGTAAAAAGTGCTAAGATAAAATTGATATCAGATTTTATCACTTTTGCTCATTGAGTTTGATTACAATGGAAAAAGCTGGAATGGTTTTCATTCAATCATATTAAAGTATCTCCATAATTCAGGAACTATTTTGACAAAGTTAATGGATCGCTCTAAAACTACATGATTCGGGAAATCTCTGAAACCCCAAAACCCTTCTAGTGCCAACATTATCTGTATGTATGTAAAGACACAGTTGCGTAGCGTGGTCGGACTGATCGGGGGGGGGGGGGGGGGGGGGGGCATGCACAATTATTGGGGGCCACACTTTATGTATTTTTTTTTTTTTTTCAAAAATTGTCCCCTTATGTTTCCTAATGTTTTTTTCTCAAATTATTGAGGGGTACATGCCCCCACCCCCTCTCCAGCCCCCTCCCCACGTCGCTACGCCACTGTAAAGACATAAGCAACAATCCTATATCAAAGCTAAATCTGGATTCAAATCATTTAAATTTCGGATCAGCACTCAGATCTATGGCTCATAGGCAAATTTATATTGTGGTCAAAACAATACTTATATGACTGATTGCTAGCTATACCAAATTTTACATTTTTCTCCTGCTTTGATTTGAATAAAATAAATTAAATACCTTATGAGAATAGTCATATTAGTTTTACTTAACATCGATTATGTTTGCTTGTTAGTCTTTTCTTCTGTTTATATTTTGTAAGCATTTTCCTAGTTCAAAGATTTACACATTTTGTTGGTAAGCTATGTATTTGTTTTTATCATTTTGAATAAAAATGTAAATATTCAACGAACATTGTATATTTCTGTATTCATTTTTCTATGGGGAGGGGGGCAATGAAAAGGCAAGAACTCTAGGATGGGGCAATTGTTTTTTGCCCCCCACCCCACCCCCACATTATTAGCTTTGCAACTACCCCAATAACCACATTTACTGATTTGATGACCTGGAAATATTAGATACAATCACAGGAATCATATAGAGTATGCATATTTTGTTTTTAAAATATCAGATAACTTGAAGCTAAATTTAGCTCAGGAATCTCAATATCAAAGTAAACATGTCACAGAACTACCTGTATCAGTGTATCTGTATTTGTCAAGTAGTGCTTCTATGAAAACTAATATAATGTAAAACATCACATTTTTACACTTTGTGTCCTGTTTGTGTATTTTCTTGCGTAGGTGGATGTGTGTGTGGGCGTTTGTGTGCCTCTGTGTGTGTGTGTGTGTGTGTGTGTGTGTGTGTGCGTGTGTGTGTATGTGCGTGCGTCCGTATGTGGGTGTATGTGTGTGTGCATGAGCGTGTGTATGGGTGTGCATGCGTATGTGTGTGTGTGCATGTCTGTGCGTGTGTTTGTGTGTATGTGCGTGCATGATGATTATGTATTTACATATTACCATTGCAAAGTGTCAGCACAAATCACACAGTACATTTAATGCTTATTAACCACAATTAAGGGAGACCCCCCAGTTCATAAAAAGGAATCATAAAAATCGATTTTGGGGTGATTTTACAATATTAGTGTAAAATAAATGTTGGATATGGATAGTATAACTCCAGACAAGTCTTTTTAGGCATGTGTAATTTGACACCAACATGCCTAATTTGCATACAATAGAAGAAGAAAAAAAATCATTAAACCATCCTGGTGTCTTTATTTGTCAGTCAAATTCATTCAAATTTGCTGAGTATGTTCTTTGGGTATATGTCTAGAATTTGGGTGGTTTATTTTTTTTGAAAAAATATTTCTTTTATTTTATTTATTTTTTTTCTGTTAATTAATTGTTTTTATTAGCTAATTAGATATTCATAGACTAATTCTTTAAAATGCAAACACACACACAGCAAACAAAACCACTCAATTTTAAGAATACATCATCACAAACCAGCACCCCAAATTTCAGCTCAATACAACATTCCATTTTCTCTCAAAATTGGATTATACCACACCCTTTTTCTCAAAAAAGAGAATTTGGAGAAAACAAAGAAAAACAAAGAAAATAAAAAGAATTACATTTTGAATCGCGTTAAATACATTCCGAATGGTAAACGACACCCAAATGAGGCAATTTTGACCATTAACAATTTTTTTTTTATTTAGTTCATTAATATAGATGTATATCAACAGCAAAACATATGAATATACATCAATTAATACAATTAAAAGGTAATTAACTGATTTAATGAGTACTCTAATGTGCTATACTTTACTGTACAAAAAGGTCATTAGAATATAAGATAAATGTGACTTTGAACTTGATTTTGGAGAAATTGTAGGCCTTTTTTTTTACTCAAATTTTTACAGAACATTCAACAGATATTACTGATCAATTTGACATCAAAATTTAAAAAAAGTTAAAAAAAAAAAAAAAATGGTAATTATACTGTATGTCCCCCCTTAAGAGCTAAAGAATCCAATTCAATTTACTCAATGAGAGGACACATACTCAAAACAGAATATCTTTATAAAAAATAGGTCCTATAATAATCGGATTATACATGTACATGTAATATTGGGTGACTAATTTCACATTCTTGATATTAGATGTGAATTTCACCACTCTTGAATGCTAAATACTAGTAATTCAATTTTAAAAAAATTGCTGAAAGATCGTCATGTACATACTCTAAATGGAATTGCTTTTTAAAAGGGGTTATAGTACCTTGGGATCATGGGCGTCAACAGGCGGGGGACGGGGGGACATGTCCCCCCCCCCCCCCCCACACTTTTTTCATAAGTGTATACATTATGTATGTTTGATTCCACAGATTTCATAGATTTCACTGTGACATACATGTATATGTGAAATTTCTATCTCAGATATGCACCAAATCGCACAATTTCAAGCCCAAAATTGCAAAAGCTCCCTCGCCAATGTCCCCCCCCCCCCCCCCACTTTTGAGAAGCTGTTGACGCCCTTGTTTGGGATTAGTATAAAAAGCATGACTTATTTCACATTTTGTGCTCTCTCACTAACCGCTACAGAACGTGTGAATGATGTTTTATTCGACAAAGTGTCTATAGAATTCAAATAGCGGACACAAACAAAAAATTCTTCTGGCACTGAGAATAAAGTCATCTGATAAAGAGTTTGAGACTTTGTTCACATTTCTGCCAATTGAGTCAAATTAACCACTAGTAAATGCGTGAAGAATTCCATTATTACAGTATTCGACAAAAATGCATAGAGGCTGAGTCATGCTTGATTTGAACAAGAGAGTCAGTGTGGTTCAGTTGTCAGACATTGGTATAGTGGTCAAGGGTTAGCACTAAATGGTCAAAACTAGTCTGAAAATGGTAATACTAGTAATGGAATAGAGGTCAACTTTGTATGTCCCAAACCCCACTGTTTGCGGTCATAGACCCGACCCATGTATTTATACAGAGTCACTCTTTATTTGTCATGGACAATAATCCAAAGTTTTAAAGTAAGACCATTATTTCTCTCCATGTCGAAATTTGTTTCAAACTTTAACATTGAAATTGTATTATAGATTATGGTTCATATTAGCAAAGAAGGGTTTGGAATGAAAAAAAATGTATACAAAAATGGTGAAGTAAAGAGAGGTCAAACGTGTGTTTCCCCATGCACTGTCTGTAGTCACTGATGTAGCGTTGTCCAACCGATTGGGGTCATGGTCTTTGTAAATTCTTATAGCTTTGGTTTTGCATTGTTATTTTGTTTTAATGTGCTTTTGTCAAATTATTGGGGGCAATAATTTCGTAGCTTCGCCAGGTCAAAAAACACCCGATCCACATATTTATTCATAATTAACCTCTTATTTTTTTTCAAGGAAAACATTTCATTTCAATCCTGTAAAAAAACATTGACCTTAGCAATCAAATAAATGGGGGAGGGGGGGGGGGGGGGGGGTTCTATTGCAAGCTTCTGCCCAAAATGTGTATGATTTGATATTATAATTATTTTCATTTATTGTTGTCATGCATATCTCTGTTTTGTTTTGGTTTTTTTTAACGTGAAGAACACACAAAGAAAATTAAAATGGCAGCAAAAATATATCTTAAAGTTAGGTCCATTCTAATTAATGGGGCATATGTGTATAGCAATATAAATGAGTCGGCATAAGTTAAGGATGAATAATACATGTCTTGTATTATTTTGCAGGATGTATGCTTTTACTTTTAAAAAAATAAGCCTATTTATTTGATATAAAACATTCATACATAACCACATAATTTGGGCACAAAGATGTTCGATTTTAATGCTCAATGGGCAATGGGGTATAAGCTACAGGGGCTATGGGCACTTGCCCCTCCCCCATACACACGCACACACAAAAACACACACACACACATCCCGGGGGGCCCACTCAACTATATTGCTGTACACACGCGCGACCAAAAAAACGCGTAAAAAGGGTACTTTTTGCCGATCATGGCGCGTCACGCGCGTCACGCGTTTAGGGTGTCAAATAGGCCAAAATCAGAAAAAAGGGTATGTTTGTGGAGTTAAACAAATACGCGTTTAGGGTATCTTTTTCTCCAAGCTTGTTCAATTGACGTAGACCTTGTTTAGGGGTATGTTTTAGGGGTTATACTTGTTTAGGGGGCAAAATTGTCAAAAAAGCACTCGAAAATACTTGAATAGGGTATAAATTTGACCAATGGATAAAACTTGTTTAGGGTGGGTTTGAAAAACCTGTGGTCGCGCGTGTGTACAGCAATATAGTTGAGTGGCCCCCCCCCCCCCCCCCCCGGGACACACATACACAAAACCTTGCTTGCTGGAAAATGGACAAATCAAAGAAAATCTGCAAAATCGTTTAATTTTTTAGGTAAATACATTTTGAAGACCTTTTTATTTGCTTGTCAGGTTTTTTAACGAAAATACAAGCCACCGACTCCCCCTGGCATCATAGCTACACCATTGGTGCTTGTTATATTGTACGTGATTCACTTTAATATCATCGTCCAGCTCGATCCAAATAAAGGCATGCATTACTACCGGACACCTTTCGAAAGGAAGTCTTTGTGAGGATGAAAACATTTCTTGTTGTCCGGTCGGAATTCGTATCATCTTACAAAATGATGAGTCATATCTAGGCTACTAGACGTCTCTTTCTCTCTACTCCTTACAATCACCCAATCCTTGGACATCGATCAGAACACGGCCACCAAAAGACTCATGACATCTCAAAATAAATACTGCCTGGCTGTCAGATGTCTATTCATGAATATCATGTTCCCAAAATGAAGAGTCCTATTTCTGCTACTAACACCCCTTCTTTCTACTCCTTACAGTTACATTATCACCCCCTAGTTCTTGGACATCGATTATAACACGTCCACCCAAATTACTGTACAGTCGGATTTTTGACCTCTCCAAATAGAAGGTACCTTGTCAGATTTCAATTCATATCATCTCACAAAATGATGAACCATAATATTTAGGCTACTATTACACCTATTCTCTCTTATTATATGACATAAATCATAAATAGCACGTTCATCGAAATGACTGTATACTACAACTCTTTCCCGGTCAGACTTTTGCCCTCTCCAAATAAATACTATCTTCTTGTCTGATTGTCATTTATCGATGAGTCATAATTAGGCTACTGACATCTCTTTGTCTTTACCCCTTACGTCATCATCATCCCTAATTCTTGGACATCGGTCATAACACGTCCACCGAAATTATGACTGACTGTACAGCCCTTAAACTCACAGTCAGACTGTTGTTCCTCCCAAAATAAAGTCTTGTTTCCAGATTTCAATTCATATAATCATTCTTTACAAAATGATGAGTCATATTCAAGATATACGATTCGTTCTCTCTACTGTATAATGACGTCATCATCGTCCCAAATTCTTCACGTCGATCGTGACACGTCCTTGCACCGGCATCAATCACGACACGATCACCACGATGACTAAAATGAACATCACTCTCTAAGTTCATTGCCGGCCTTTGCCCCCTCCGAATCAATAAATAACGTCTTGTCGGATTGGAATTCATATATCATGTTACAAACAAATAGTGAGTCATTATTTCTACACCCTTTGCCCCACTTCTCCGTGCAATAATGACGTCATCCCCAGATTCTTAGACATCAATCATGACACGTTAACTAAAATTACTAAACAATACTTTACCCTAAAAAAGACGGGCCTTTCGGACCTTCTCAGCAGGACTGGTGGGAGAGGGGCTCATATCTCTCCCCCACCCCCCCCCCCCCCCCGGAGATATCGGCTATAATGCGCACGATTGCGATGGCGACCATATTAGGCATTTGCATACTTTCCAATGTATATAATTTACAAGAACACGTTTGCAAAAATATGCTTATTAATTAGGCAAATATGCTATTTTGTATGCTTTGTTTTATTTTGTATTTTTAGCATTTGTATGGAAATGCAAATAATTTCAAAAGGTGATGTTTGGGTTCAGCTTATACTATGTACAATTAATTAGTAATTAAAGGCAATCGCAACTGAAAAACAAAACAAATAAATCAGTAGAATTCTAGTAAACAGTACACTAAATAATATTCATCATCAACATTAAATGTATTCATTTTTAATTAGAATAGGAAGTTTTATAACTATGGCGATGAACACATTTTTCGAAGAGATCTGTATTACATAACTTCCAGTAAAACAAAAATATATTATACATTGTTATGCTCATGTTCGGCACGCGCCTAATATAGGCATTATCCAAGCGTGTTTATGTATTCAGGAACTAATTGCTACCTTCTTACGTAATTGGTCTTGTGTGTCTGGTATATTCATAGTCTTTCTTATCGTCATTAAATCTATATAGAGCCCTTAATCACGACTTATTTCCACAGAAACGTCAGTACCAGTTCTTTTAAATCTACGGCGTGGCGCGGCGTCAGTATAATTGTTGACTTAATTACCAAAATGCTAATAGATGCATTGTTCAAAACAGTAAGCTTCTTTCGCATTATAGTCCCTAATTGTTAGTCATAATGAATAATACGATGTGTTAACATTAAAGGCGACAAGCTATAAAACACACCTCTGAAGCTAGTTAGACACACCATAGTGATTGCTAATATATGCATTGTTCTAACCAGGAGCTTAATATAGTCATTATAATGAGTAACAATTACATAAAACATGAAACGCACCTTATAAGTTAGATAGGGTGATTGCTAATATGCATTGTTCGAAATAATAAGATTACTATAGTCATATAGCCCTTAATTATTAGTAATAATGAATAACATTTACATAATAGGCGACGTCCTAGAAAACACACCCTATATAAAAGTAAGATATTCTGATTGCTAATAGATGCATTGTTCGAAACAAATTATTAGTCATTATAATGAATAACATTTACATATAGGAGGCGACGGCCTATAGAAAAATAACATATAGGCTACCTTGTAGTTGTTAAACACAAGTTATTGCTAATAGATGCATTGTTCCAAACAAATTATTAGTCATTATAATGAATAACAATAATAAATAAAAGGCGACGGCCTATAGGTGTTCACTATAATCATGGTCCGTAATTTTTTACCCTGTGACGTAATTTGTCTGGGTTGTTCGTCATTGAATTCAAAATAGAAATAAGATATTTGAAGTCAGCATGTTTTTTGTTCTTAAAATTAAAGGAATCTTTAGTGTGGCAAGATTGGTAGAGCGCGCGCTTTCCGATCTCGAGATCCCGAGTTCGAACCCTGCCCACTCCGTTTGCCCTTCAGCAAGGCATTTAATCCACATTGCTGCTCTCTACCCAGGAGTATAAATTGGTACTTGGTCGGGTGTTAATTAGCCTGGGCGCTATCATATGGCTGCCATCGGCTAGTATGCTCCCCGGGGAGTTGAGATGGTGCGCAAGATAATTGTGCGGGTTTGACCTGTACCTGATGACCAAGGGTAATAATAAAAGCGCATCGGAACATGCAATTGTGCTTATGTGTTATGCGCTATATAAAAGTGTTTCATTATTATTATTATTATTATCTAACCCAACAGTGACCCCAACCCCAGGTTTATATACGTATGCAGCCTTGCCCCAAGTGATGTCATTTACTATTCCGTACAAATTGCTAACATGCAACATAAAATGATTCATTGTGATTTACGATGAATTTCATCTTCAGATTGAAACTGTCTAGTGAGTGTACACAGTCCAGTTCATGGTTTTATTATAGTTACAAATTGCGACATTAGTGAATCATATATCAAAGGTAAGTTAGCTACACCGGGTGTAAATGAGGGCGTGTATGATTGTGGTATCATCGATCGCTCGTCGCTCAAACGAAAATAAAAAGATGATAATAATTTTGAAGTCGGCGTATTTTTAACTCAAAATTAAAGGAATCTAACCCAACCCCAGATTCATATACATGTCGCCTGGCCCAAAATGATGTCATTTACTGTCTGTCCATATTGCAACATGGATGAATCATGATAATTAACGACCATTGCCATGTCCAGACAAAGCTGTGAGTGTACAAACTCCAGACCGTGGTTTTATTATAGTTAGGAATTACGACATTAATGAATCATAATATAAGACTGGCGAATTCCAACGAAATTCAATTTACTGGAAAGTTGGCTACACCATGCACTGATTCATAAGGAGGGGTTTGATATAAAGGGGCGTGGGGCGTTGTGTCGTTGCGATATAGGGGTGTGAATCGTTTATAGATCGCCATTCGTCATTTTAAAAAAAATAGAAAGGAGATATTTAAAGTCATATGTATGTCATTATTTCAAACATAGGGGAACTAACCAGATATAGTAATATTGAACATGAGCAAATACAATATGTTTCCCCCGGTTCAATGAAGATTATATAATCCTGCACTGAATTCCACCCCATTTTTATGCAGATGTCTCCATGATGATGTAATTTACTAGTTCTATTCTTTACAAATTGCGAAATAAAATGATTCATTACAATTTGCGGCGAATTTCAAAACATCCATTCATTGATAAAACAAAGCCTGGGTCAGACTTATTTTATTATCACATTACACCATTAACATGATTAATGAATCATAACAAAGACAGTTAAATTCCAACGAAATGTCGATTTACGAACAAAAGGACTCAGTGACTAATGATCACATTGATAAATTATAATTATAAGCGTCCTAATGATAATATAGGCGAGGGGGGGGGGGGGAGGGGGGGGGGGGGGGGGCTAAGACCTAGGTCTTGCAGTACACCCCCTGAGAGCCCACTATTCCGGGGCCAAAAAGCATTTCATCATATTCGGACGAAATCGCCTCTCTGGGGGAAAACCCGGCAAGTAAAATCAACATATTTTTAAAGCAGAATTAGTCTTTAATTGTAGGTAAGAGTTATCCCCTTTTGGTGTAGAATAATGTAATTTCGGGCAAAATCATCTGATTTGGGGCAGAATTGTTCATTTTTTGGCAAAATCATCTGATATTAGAGCAGAATTATCCATCTTCGGTCATTAATAAATCATAGTATTTTGTCGTTATCATTATTGCAAGGTATTTATATCTGAGCGAAATGCCAAAGCCCCTTGACCATGTTGACTACAACATTTAATACCGATATACACTGTGGCATGGCGTGGTCGGACTTTTTGGTGGGGCACGCGAATGATTGAGGGGCACAGCTTATTTCTTTCTTCAATTTTACACAGATTCCCCCGTATTTGTCTTTATTTTTGGTTTCATGTTATAGGGGCACGTGCCCCCTACCCCCCCCCCCCCCCCCCCCCCCCCTCTCTACAAAGGTACGCCACTCATGTGCTTTTACGCCATTATATGAATATGATGCACATACACGTGTATATATACGTGGCAGATCTGGTTCTGACTCATCCGTCGTTCAGAACACTCACCATGGCAGACGCCACGCGTTCAATAAAGCGTAATATACGAATACCATATAAAATAGTAATTATTGATTACAGCTTATTAGCAAGTTCAACCATGCATGCATTATGTCGATTCGATCATCAAACAAATATTTAGCTCATATTTCCAAACAAAATGTGTTTGGTCGTCGTTAACTCTGCGAAATTTAATTTATGGAATAGATTATTGGTAAGCGATAACCAACATATGGGGATAACATATGCATGTATATTGTAAGCAAAACGTCATGCTGACATGAACCTTATTACAAACGTTTGGCTCGCGTTGGATATTCATGAGGGTATAATTCACGACGATGATAATGATTTAATTAACCACTTGTATCCAATCATTATGCAATTCTCGTCACACGCGAGACTCGGTCTGCGTTCGATAAAGAGAAGGATTATTGACCAATACATTATGAAACGTGTTATCCAGGCTAAACCGTTTTACAAAGCGTGGATTGACCACGACATGAATGATTACCAATTAGTAGACATCATAAAATACTAGACTCTTTAACGATTCGATATATTATGAAAATACAAAACACAATTCAAGCGTCAACGCGAAATGTGTGATGAGAGAATTAAAATAAACAAACAAAATGTTTGTATAGTCCGATATCAGCAAGCAGCTCAGATATCTCAAATATCATATGGTATCATATTTATTAATAAATTACCTTTAGCATGATGTTTTATAATAATGATAGTATGATACATATATCTATATTCAGTTTGAATTTGATGATGATATTACAGGAGAAATTTGGGCTTCCTTTTTTTGGTTAAAGAAACACCCTGTGCTCCCGTAGTGCTTCACTAGTTTTGGTCTCCAATTACGGGGGGGGGGGGGGGGGTGTCAAAGACATTGTTTGACCATGGCTTGACCATGGATTATACTTACTGTACTGCATGGCTTGACCAAGTTGTTCACTTATAAAGACCATGATCTACGTGAACTAGATCACTGCAATATAGTGACTGTTGATGAGTGGTCAGTGGTCACGTAATAGATGACCCTCAGCTCCGCTATTGCCATCACGTTTTCTCCCTTCTAAGAATATTATTAGGTTTTTTTGTTAAATAGAAGGGCATTTGAATGAAGAGACAGTCCTGAAACAGATTGTAGTTATTTAAAAATAAAATCTAAAATGCAAACATGACATGAAACGTTCTAAATAGCACATGTAATTCATATGTATTATGTGATTTAGTGAGCCCGGACAAAATGTCCATTATTTTGTAATAACGAGTAACAAGTTTATATAGAAAGATAATATACAGAAAGAACATTCTGAAGACTTCTAGAATAAATAAAGACAGAAAATAAATACGTATACGGTATATATACTAAAAGTAAATGGAGAATACCAGAAATTATAAGTCAAATTGGTCTGCAGACCTAGGAGCGTAGGGGGATAGAAATGTGCCCCAAATAATACGGTTAAAACATAAATAAAACGGTAAATACAACTGAAAACAAACAAAGAATCACGATATAGTATCCGATTGCTATCCAAAACCGCTTGTGATTTGTTTACAGCGACTCAAACATACACAAAGCATCAATCTACATCGATGAAGGGCAAAATACAATCATTTACATTAAGTATATCCTCATTAGGCCCCCAATAAGCGAGCCTAGGCTACGGCACTGGTCAGCTTAGTCAGTCTGCGATGGTCAGTCTGAGCTGCTGACCGTCAGACAACACGTTCTCTTCCTTTCATCTTGCGTCTTGCCCTAGACACTCATGCAAGAGAGGAAATTAAATTCCTTCAATTTACTTCTTTTCAAGTACATTCATGAACATGAATAAGAGTATGGAATTAAAAATGTATCATTATGATACATATTTTTTGTTCATGAGCGTACTGGCACATTTTAACAGGGGGCTGTTAAAGGTATTTTGCCCAAAATACTATCATTCTCGTTTTTCAGCCGACAAGCGAGCAAAAAAGGGGGTCCTCGCCACTATAGCTGACACCAAAATGTTGTGAATATGTCACGATTATGCCCGAATATGACAGGCTTTTGCCCAAAGATGTCATGATTTTACCCGAACATTACATAAGTTTGCCCGAATACGGCATGATTTTGCCCGAATTTGAGGTGCATTTTTGAATAATAGGAGGCATATTCATTCATTTATTCATTTATGCATTCATTCATCGATTAATTCTTTCATTCATTCATTCATTCATTCATTCATTCATTCATTCATGCATTCATTCATTCATGCATTCATTCATTCATTCATTCATTCATTCATTCATTCATTCATTCATTCATTCATTCATTCATTCATTCATTCATTCATTCATTCATTCATTCATTCATTCATCCATCCATCCATCCATCCATCCATCCATCCATCCATCCATCCATCCATCCATCCATCCATCCATCCATCCATCCATCCATCCATTCACACATTCATTCATCTATCTTTTTACTCTTTTGTACAACATGAAATGCATTGGGGGCAAGAATTCTAGTGATAGAAATACATTATCGTATTTGGCTACGTCATTGATCTTGCACAAGAAATACATTCAAGCAGCCGTTACTACGTGGGTCCATGCTGTTACTATGATGCTTCTCGTTACTATGGCGGTATAGCAGATACCAACACGATGTATACATACTAGCCGACCTGGGTGGATATCTATGTCACCGTGACGTCACCTCATAATGAATATTAATTAGTGATGGGGGCCCGTTTCCACAACGTAACACCTCATTAGTATTCATATTAACTTTAAAGAACAATTTATCGACAGATGGGGGATTATGTTACAATTACATCACTACCTTATGATTATTCGTGCATTTCAGACGATGTCGATTGGGGTTTTGTCGCCACGACGTCACCACTTATTTAGAATATTGGGCCGTATGCATTAAAATAAGCAATTTGCATGTTTGGCTATTGCTCTGGATTAGCTCAATGTGCTAATGTGGCGAATGACTGTCGAAGTAGAGAGGTAGTACAGATTACGAGCTTATCCCAAAGCAAGCAGCAACATTTGCATTTCATGAGTGAAAATCGAGCTGTCGCCACTGATTAAAGGTGCACCTGTAAAGTGTCACATATTGCCCAAAATGACATTTGAGACTTCAATCCTATAACCGAAATCATTGTCAGATATGTCCGAATGATGTGTGAAAGTTGCATTGAAAAGGAACACTGCTTTCCTGGTTAAAAAAGCGAAAATTTGCGTCAGCTTTTACAACGAATTACTGTATGACGTGTATGAGGTTTATGACCGTTCATTAACGCTCTTGAGCTGAATGATTATCAATGACAGATATCGTCATACTAAAGGGGCATTTGAAAAAAATCTAACCCTATTTTATTCTTCTCTTACCATAAGCCAAACAATACGGTAGAAGAGAAATAGGGAAGCTCATGTTATTTTTTGTGGAGTTAGACACTTTACAGGTGCACCTTTAATATTCATGAATTGTAAGCAACGTAAACTGGGGCGACGAACTCCGATCGTATAATATCGCCACCTCTATTGTCGTTCCGGTTTAGCCCGAGTGTATATCGATCCGTCACCACTACGTCACCATCTTATGAATATTCATGAAAACCTCTCTTATCACCATCACCTTGAACGGCTTGAAGTGATGCATTCATTCCTCTACTGTTGCCCCGGTGATGCGTATCTCACACACATTACTCCCACGTACGTAGTATACGTAATGACCTTTTAGGTCGTCCTACTTCGTTTTACTAATGGGTTTGCTGTATTTCTTTTTGTTTCATATTCTAAGTCGATTTGGCTTCCTTCTGCTTGATAATCATTATCAAGTAGAATGAGAAGAAAGAAGCCAAACGATTATGTCATCATCGTCATCATGTTCATCATCGTTGTCAACATCTCATTCATCATTATCACCATTATCAATGTCACCGTCATCACCACCACCACCACCTCCATCATCATCATATAGTCATCGACATCATCATCATCACCATCTTCATCATCATCATTGTCATCATCACCTTCACCCTTATCATCATCATCACTACCATCATAACATAATTATCATGAAACCAATCATACTTTTTAACATAATGATAATGAGCAATATTATGTATAATGTTGCATTGTAACGCACGTTCCGTCAGCGACGTAGAATAACCAAGGAGGTATCCTTGGAATAACGAACCTTGGCATGATTGGGGTCCGGGAAAGGGTGGTACAGTATAGTCTCCGCTTAATGGGGTAAAATTTAAAGGGGAACTCCTGTTAAACGGGTAAGATTTGAACAAACATTTCTTATGTATCTTCAGGAAATTTCCACCACTTTAATAAAGGGGTACTCCTGTTAAATGGGTTAAATATCCCTTGCAAAACACTACCCCATTAAGCGGAGAGTTCTGTACTACCCTAATTTACTAGTAGTTGACGTTTGCATGAAATCAGTGGCGTATCGAAGTCTGAATAACTGGGGGCACACAACGTATTGTTCTTATTTGTATAACTTAAAACGAACATAAAATCGTCATTATAGGGGAAATACCCTTTTCCCCCAGATTAACAAAATTGGGGCCAGGGAAATCGAATTATTACCCTTATTATGCGTGTTGCTCGTTGTTGACGTTTTCGTGAATTCATTGGCGTAGTGCGATCTGCCTGATGTGGGAGGGGCGCGTCATTTGGTGGAGGCACACTCAGTATTTGTTTGTATGTTTAGTTTATAAATGATACTGTCAATGTATTAGGGAAGCATCTCAGGTATTTCTTTTCTCGTCCCTTTTTTATTTTTTTTGTTTGTAATAATTATTATTACTGAGGCAACCCGTATTCACTTTTTTTTTATTTTTATGTTTTCTCCAAAATATAGGGGTAACAGGCTAAATATTTTTTCTGAACCTTTTGTTCGTTTTGTAAAATTATTGTGGAAAACTCTAGGTATGTTTTAATCTTTTAGTGTTCTTCAGCATTTGGTTGTTTGATTCGGGGTCAAAATATTGAGTCCTTACGTCCCCCGCGCTACTCCACTGCATGAGAATAACAAAATCAGGGAAAACACCATCGAGCAAAAAAATAAAGATACATTAATAACATTGCCTTCACTGAACACGCACACATAATGTTAGGTTTCATTGAATATTAATGAATGTCATTACGTTTCCGCTCCCTTTTCTTCAACTTCATTCTCTTTTTCATTTGAACCGCGTTGTTTACTGGAATGTGATACCCCTATAAAGGCATCCTGATTTTAACAATAAAGTTCCAAACGACTCTACATTTCAAGGAAAACACATGACAAATAAATATTGTTTCTAAAAATTGCATGACAAACACAAATTAATCTATCTGCGACAAACATTATATAATGTTGATGAAGGGTTTGTTACTTAACATATATTGTTCCTACATTAAGGCGGGGAGCAATGGGGAGGGGATGACACGATAGGGAACCCCGGAATCAGTCACACAATTCAGCGGAAGAAGGAGAGGGGGATATTCCAGGGACTAACTGGTATCCTAATGACAAGATGGGATGGTTATTTATGGAGAAGGGTTATTGGATTGGAGGGAATCCCTTCGCCATCATGACCGTCGCATATGTTTCAGAATTAGTCATACATTTCACCGGAAGAGGAGAGGGATATTCCAGGGAACTGAGTAACCGTCTGATAACCGGATGGTCCGTGAAATCAAGAGGTGATAACCAACAAAGTACATTGTAAAGCCCGGCGCAGACAGAGCCGACTCGACCCGATCCGACTGGTTTTCAGTCAGGCTAGAGTCAGTTTCGCTAAGTCGGAGCCGAACCAACGTGTTGAATCGGCCTCGAATGACCTCCTACTGACACTTGACTGGCAAAACCGGAGTCCTGAGGCAGCGCATACTGAGTTAATCAGGCTGAAAACCAGTCGGATCGGGTCGAGTCGGCTCTGTCTGCGCCGGGCATAACTTGCATGGTTCGTCTGCATCCCAACAATGACAATTCGTGGATAAGGATGAACGATTGAAGGGAACCCCTTCCGCATACGGTATGTCTCAGAGTCAGTCACACAATTCACCGGAAGTAGCAGGGGGATACTCCAGGGATTAACTTACAATATGAGTAACTTAACTATCTGATATCCTGATGGTATCAGTTAAATAGTAATAGTCATTCGTAAAGATGTATAATATACAACTTGCATTGCTTGTTTGCATCCAAATAGATGACCAATCGTGGAGAAGCAAGCGAGAACGATTGAAGGGAACCCCTTCGACGCCGCATATGTCTCAGAATTAGTCACACAATTCACCGGAAGATCGAGGAGGGGGGATATTCCAGGGACTAACTTACAATATGAGTAACAGTCTGATATCCTGATTGTATCAGTTCAATAAAAAGGTGATAGCCATTGCTAAAGATGTATAACGTAATTGCACGATTCTTTTGCATCACAATCTCTTTGGATACTTGTGGAGAGGAGATGATTGGAGGGAATCACTTCGCCATCGCAAATGTCTCATAATTAGTCACAAATTCACCGGGAGAAGGGGGAGGGGGGATATTCCAGGGAATTATCTTACAAAATGAGTAACCGTCCGATAACCTGATGGTATCAGATAAATTAAAAAGGTGATAGCCATAGTGTTAAAGATGTATAATTTGCATGGCTCGTCTGCATCACAATCTTTTATGTCTATTTGTGGAGAAGGGAGGTTTGATTGGAGGGGATCCCTTCGACATCGCATGCGTCTCAGAATTAGTCACACAACTTAATTCTCTTAATTCTCTTTTTTTCATTTGAACCGCGTTGTTTACTGGAATGTGATACCCCTATAAAGGCATCCTGATTTTAAAAATAAAGTTCCAAACGACTCTACATTTCAAGGAAAACACATGACAAATGAATATTGTTTCTAAAAATTGCATGACAAACAAAAATTAATTTATCTGCGACAAACATTCTAATGTTGATGAAGGGTTTGTTACCTAACAGATATTGTTCCCATATTAGACGGGGGGGGGGGGGGGGGGGGGGGGGGTGTCAGAGTTCTCCAGGGGTGGTACACGAACCCCGGAATCAGTCACACAATTCAGCGGAAGAAGAGGGGGTATTCCGGGGAATTAACTTACAATATGAGTGACTAACTGGTATCCTAACGACAAGATGGGATGGTTATTTATGGAGAAGGGTTATTGGATTGGAGGGAATCCCTTCGCCATCATGTCCGTCGCATATGTCTCAGAATTAGCCATACATTTCACCGGAAGAGGAGAGGGATATTCCGGGGAACTGAGTAACCGTCTGATAACCTGATGGTCCATGAAATCAAGAGGTGATAACCAACAAAGTACATTGTAAAGCCCGGCGCAGACAGAGCCTACTCGACCCGATCCGACTGGTTTTCAGTCAGGCTAGAGTCAGTTTCGCTAAGTCGGAGCCGAACCAACGTGTTGAATCGGCCTCGAATGACCTCCGACTGGCACTTGACTGGCAAAACCGGAGTCCTGAGGCAGCGCATACTGAGTTAATCAGGCTGAAAACCAGTCGGATCGGGTCGAGTCGGCTCTGTCTGCGCCGGGCATAACTTGCGTGGTTCGTCTGCATCCCAACGATGACCATTCGTGGATAAGGATGGCCGATTGAAGGGAACCCCTTCGCCGCATATACGGTATGTCTCGGAGTCAGTCACACAATTCACCGGAAGAAGCAGGAGGATACTCCAGGGATTAACTTACAATATGATTAACTTAACTACTAGTATCTGATGGTATCAGTTAAATAGTAATAGTCATTCGTAAAGATGTATATAACATACAACTTGCATTGCTTGTTTGCATCCAAATCGATGACCAATTGTGGAGAAGCGTAAACGATTGAAGGGAACCCCTTCGACGTCGCATATGTCTCAGAATTAGTCTCACAATTCACCGGAAGATCGAGGTGGGGGGATATTCCAGGGACTAACTTTATACAATATGAGTAACAGTCTGATATATCCTGATTGTATTAGTTAAATAAAAAAGGTGATAGCCATAGTGCTAAAGATGTATAACCAAGGAGGTACTATCAAATTCTTCTGCATCACAATCTCTTTGGATACTTGTGGAGAGGAGATGATTGGAGGGAATCACTTTGCCATCGCAAATGTCTCAGAATTAATCACACAATTCACCGGAAGAGGGGGAGGGGGATATTCCAGGGAATTATCTTACAAAATGAGTAACCGTCTGATAACCTGAACTTATCAGATAAATTAAAAGGTGATAGCCATAGTGTTAAAGATGTATAATTTGCATGGCTCCTCTGCATCACAATCTTTATGGTTATTTGTGGAGAAGTTTGAAGGATCGGAGAAAACCCCTTCGCCATCGAATGTCTCAGAATGTCTCAGAATAAGTCACACAATTCACCGGAAGAGGGGGGGGGGGGGATATTCCTGGTAATTATCATCCAATATGAGTAAACGTCTGATATCCTGATGGTTTCAGTAAAATATAATAGTGCTAGCCATCGCTAAAGATGCATCATTTGCATGGGACGTCTGCATCACAACCTATGGATATTTGTGGAGAAGGTTGAAGGATCGGAGGAAACCCCTTCGCCATCCTAAATGTCTCATAATTAGTCACACAATTCACCGGAAGATCGAGGAGGGGGATATTCCAGGGGATCAACTTACAAATATGAGTAACAGTCTTATATCCTGATAGCACACGGCCTACATGTCCGAGGGTATTTGACGTTATCATGACTGCCATCTTGCAAGGGGACCAAGCGCGAGAAATATTGTTCACGTATAATAATATAGCTTGTGGAAGTATAAAACAGAAGAATATAATATAGGGGATGGATTAATGAATAATATTAAGTAAACCGTCTGATATCCTGATGATAATTATATGATATACATCCTGTCCGGAGATTTGTCACTTTAATATTTACACCTTGCATGCATTGCAAGTGATATGTTAGAAGAGTGTTGCCCTATACCTTAATGTATGATTAAATCTATTTATAGATTACGCATTGCATATTGTCTTAATCTAGAGACAGAAGAATAGGGGACATTTATGGATACTCGAACAATATGACATTAATAATCGCACATTTGCCCCCGTTGGTAAAGTTGGATAACTTGCTTGGGTCATCTGTCGTCTGTCGCCTGTCCTTAAATTATGTTGTATCGTGATATTGTGTCTTATAATATGTTCATAATTAATTTTCCCTCAAATAAACATGGTTCTGCCCGAATTTGAGGTGCATTTTGCCCGAATATCGCAGTTTCAAAACCGTCGGTGGTGGTAATGGGGTGGTGGCCGAGGGGGGCTGAAGCCCCTGCCTCGCACGCCTGTAGGCACTCGAAGGCTTTTATCTTGTAGGGATCGAGGGACGGTGGAAGGGAATCCCTCCTCTTCGTTTTTAAAATAATGTCCCATGCAGAATTAGTCATCCCTTAACCGGAAGAGAAGGGGGGATATTGCTGGGAGCTGGGGATTAGCGAACAATATGAGTAAGCGTCTTATTTCCTGATGATATCATACGCCCTGTCTGATTATATTTCACTTCATGGTTGACATCTTGCAAAGGGGCGCAAAACCTGCTTGTCAAAGGGTATATTGCTGTATTTTATTGATTGATATACCTTGCGTGGGTGCAGTTGACTCATTATAATCATCTTGGGGTTGATGTACATCGATTTGCAATCGATTGTAATGTTGCAATCAATGAAGTCAGAAAGTATGGTATGAACATTTGAACCAATTCAGTTCGAACCAAACTATTTTGCGCATGAAGTCACATGTCGACCGGACTTGCAATTAATTGCAACCGCTTTACAATCGATTGCAACTCTTTGTGTAACACCCCCCTTGTCTTACATATCTTGAAATTAGCGGAATAAATAGGGGAAATTCATGGGATAAGTGAACATCATGATAAATGATATGTTATTCTCATGATATCACAGAGCCTGTCCGATGATATCACGTTTTATTGGCATTCGATATGACTATATACGACATTATAAAGTCGTGTCATATCGAAACTATATAATAGACAAATTATGACCAAGTGTGTTTTATTTGTATTATTTTTTTTGTTGGTATAGGTGACGCATACATCATGTCTTGTTAATTCATTAATTTGTTTGTATTATAATTATTCTTTTAACTGAATTAATGACGGATAACAAAATATGTTGTGTTCCATAATAGCCAGTGCCTTTGTAACATCACACTATTTTGCTTGTGTATAATTGCCAATGTAAATAACATAGTTATTAGATTATTGCAATCTTACATTCGACCATGAATCAACCAAATCAGTTCAGATGTGTAAGACTGCAAACATCCCCCTGGTCAGATTTAAACACTTACAACAACAACAACAACAACAACAACAGCAACATCAGCAGCAGTAGCAACAACAACACATTCATCATCATCGTTATCGCCATCACCATCATCATCATCACCATCATCATAATCAACATCATCATCATCATCATCACCATCACCACCACCATCACTATCACCATCACCATCATCATCATCACCATCACCATCACCATCACCATCACCATCATCACCATCATCACCATCATCATCATCATCATCATCACCATCATCATAATCAGTAACAACAATAACATAAACAACCAGTGTTGATTAAATATCACTTTGATCAGCATAATTTAGTCAAGAGATTAACAGGGAAAACAAACATGAACCATGCAAATTATTTTAGGTGCGTATGACTGCAAGCCTTCCCCCTAGCCAACAACGACAATAACAACAGTAGCAGCAGCAACACCACTTGTTTACTAAACATCGCGTTGCTCTGCGTTAGTCAGATGTTAAACAGGAAAAACCAAAGGATGTTACGAATATGTTGTCATCCCTGCATCAGTCGAACTTCTCAACTTTCAAGTTCTGTAAAGACATTATCGAGAACAGAAGGATGTGTAAATGCGTAATAGCTATAATTCGTCTGGCAACTTCATTTCATTTCTGTTTCTTATTGATTGCCAGATGATGATTTGTCTGGACACCATATGTATAGAGAGAGAGTGGTAGAGAGAGAGGGGGAGAGATAGATAGAGAGACATAAGTGATGTATTACATGACGCATGCGTGCGGAGAGTAGAAACGATGACGCAACTTCCGGAATTGATAAATGCCCATGTTGCTTTTCTAACTACATTAAAGTGATACATTATCTCTGTCAAATTCTCTGTTAATGTCAATATGGTGTATGTCAATACTTGTCAGACCGATGAATTATCATATTTATACTCATTAAAAAAATATTTAGCCTTGAAACGTCTAGCTTATAGTATATTTCAATGCAGTGGAGAAATGTAACCGGGGGGTTTCGGACGTCACATCATGAACTAATACATTCCATGTTGCATGTTCACTGGATCGAATGTGTTGATTTTCTGAAATTATTAGACCAAAGGTAGTAACTCCTTGGACCAATTAATGATTCTGAATCATACAATTTCTTGCGGACAATCAGCCTCGAAACGCCTAGCGTATATTATTATTACGGCGTGGGAAATGTAACCAGGGATTATGGAAGTCACTTCAACTTATAAATTTCCATGTTGCATTTTCACTGTCCGATGTTTTTAGACTAATGAATTCGTCTAGTGTAATCTGGTAATATCGCACTACAACCGTTGCGCCGTTGACAATGCAACCAGTGAATTGTGGACGTCACATCAACTGATACATGTCCATGACCACCATGGGCGTCGATCTGTAAATGATACCTATTGTTCAGGGGGATGATCTATTCATTCACCCCCCCCCCCCCCCCCCCCTGATGAATAGGTATTACGTAAGGATCGAGGCCCATGATGACCACAGTTTTTCTAGACCACATTTCTTGAAGACACTCAGCCTCGTTAATGCCATGGGAAATCTAACCAGAAGGACCAGAGAATGGTGGACGTCACACTATTAACGTGACACATTTATTATCTGCACGCGTCACTATTGTCACGCCTCAACTCTATCCCAACGTCAACTCAACTCCCTAGGGAGCATAGCGTTTACTAGCTGCGAATAAACCAAAGAGGAAAGTGCTTACCCGTCCAAACGTCAACTGGACAAACAGACCGAAAATCAGTCTCTATTCCGACGTTTGTTCCACGTGTCCACTGACCAGGTGGTAGTACAAAGTCAGAATTATAAAAGAATAGATTTATAGTGTATTGACTTGCATTTTGTGTCAATATTTTAGCGTCTTAATTTCGCGATTCACATGGGATTCGCGAAATTCACAAAAATAAAAAACCCTCGCGAAATATACACTGTTAAAACGCTGTGTAAACAAACTCAACAAATTTTCTACAACCGCTGTTTAACATATGAACCATCCAACTATTGCTGAAAACATTCAACGACCCCAGTTGTTTAAAGTTTACACAACTGTCGTTTTAATTTGTTCTACAACCGTTGTTTAGAATAAATTTTAAAACCACCCTGTTGTTGATATAGCAAATACAAACATGATTGTACTATAACACGGCAAAGTCGGAATCGAACCGGGGACCTTTGGGTTATAAGACTAACACGCTTACCTCGTCGCTATCTCGTTTCGCTTGTTTTGCAGTGGAACAAAAAGGGTTTTGTCGCGATGATTTCGCGGTCGAAACTATCACGTGATTTAAAACGTTTAATCAACGCTTGAACAATGGCCGCTTTACACAACCCTTCTTTCTACAACTAATCACGCTACACCTAAGGTTGTATAAAAAGATTCAACAACCATTTTTACACAGCGCTTTTTTTTACACAGCGAAACTTTTAACAGTGTATGGCGTATAGTGTATCGGATTTTTGACTCTACCCCATATGTAGCGATCAGACCGTCCAGCTAGCGGAATATGAAGACGATTTTTTTTTTCTCGGTCTAATGAGAGACGGACAAGTCGTGTTTCCTTTACATTTTCACTAGCCTAATTACATAGACAACATTATTATACAATTATTATCATTTTCAGACAACCTATCCAATTTTTAGGGGGCTTCGTACGTATACTTGGCAAATAAAACGACGCGATCGAATGTGTTATTCTGCACCCTGACTTTAATATCAAAGAAAAATCGTATGATAGCTTCTTTTTTTCAGCAACACTATCAATTTCAAAATTAAGGGGCTTCGTACTTGAAAGGACGACGTAATTAGTCGGGTATTTTATTCCACGTTCATCGCAGAAACCTATCAATTTCTAAATTATAAGGGGCTTCGTACTTCAAGCGGATATTCAATTCGGTACCTTGATAATAATAAAGAAGAGCTTAATTCCATAAGGCGCTAAATCCACTTTTTCAACTTTGGAGAAACGCAGGTTTCTTTGTCCAAATTTGTTCCACATGCCTATGGGAATTATATATGAAAATGGGACATTCTATATTTTGATTTTGATTCTGTAATTTGTCTTAAAATGTTGATTTCTATAAAGTTACGTAGCTTATTAATGTACTGATATCGTTAACAATTTTGTTTATGGAAAATGAATTTAGCGCCTTTTGGAACTAAGCTCTTTAATAGTAAAGGACGAAAACATAAGGCAGTATGATAATTACATTCATTTCCAAGGTGGGGAATTCGCACAGGAACCGAAATCGAGAGACATTGAAACGACGAGGAAAACCTTACATTTATGTTTTATTTCCGGGGAAAACAAATATCCATCGACATAAATCACTTGGAGCGTTCACATTTCTCTTGTACCTTGTTGTTTGGAGTATGGTAATAGAAGAAGAACTGTTTTTCTTTTTCTTCAAACGCCTCCCTTGTTATGGAGATATTCATGATTGAATGAAAAGCGTTCCATAACGTTCTATTCGATTGTAAAGTCAAAATCATTTGCCGACAATAATGTTCATTTTCTTTTCACTAGGTAAACAGTGTTTCTTTCCTATGAAACGTTCATGCATCATTCAGAAGAATATTATGATGATATTGGAGTATGATTAAAGTCTCAAATTTCACTTTTGAAGAAAAAAGAAATCTTATGAATTTAATTGATCTCTTAAATACCCGGAGGGAGTCATGCAAGGACTACTACTTGAAGCAGAATTGAGAGATGTGGAAAAGACGAGACAGAATATCTTGACTTCGTTCTCACTTCCGGAAGAATCCATTATTTTTCAAGGGGTTCCGTGATTGCATAAAACCCAAGAAGCACAAAAATGAGAGCTCGAATTTTTCAGATAGGATTTATCATATTTCCCCCCGAAAGACTCCGTGAATCTTCATGGGGTTTCCGTGATTGCAAACTCAAGAGACGCATGAAGACAAAATAAAATTCCAATATTTCCGATAGGATTTATTTTAATTATTTACCCACGGAAGACTCCGTGAATCTACAAGTGGTTCCGTGACCATTGCATTAAAATAAAGAGACACACAACATGAAACTTTAAATATTTTCGATATGATTTATTATATTTCCCCCGGAAGACTCCCTGAATCTCCAAGTGGTTCCGTGATTGCATCAAACTTAAGACACACACCACAAATGAAAGCTCCACTATTTCTGATAGGATTTTTTTTTTCCCCAGACATTCCAGAAGACTTCAAGAATATTCAGCATGTTCAAGGGGCCCGTCATTGCATCAAACTCAAGACACACACATACAAACATTTAAAACAACGAGAAGTCGAATATTTCCGATATAGTATGAATTATTTGTTCCAGAAAGCCCAAATGGTATTCAAGGAGATTACGTCTTTGCAAGAAACATCATAGACAAGAGAAGAACACAATAATAGGTCAAATATTTCTGATACGATTTCTGTTTTTCCCGAAAAGTGGGATTCCTTATCAAGAGATATTTAACGAGAAATAATTAGAGCTCGGATATTGTCTTCCGTTTAAATATGATTCCATTTCCGTCGAGAAGTCACATAGGTCTCCATAGACCACACCACGGTCAGACGGTAACCTGGATGTTGTCGGAGCCAGTCCTAGACGAATTAATGTTCAGGGAGGCTTCGTAGTTTAACATAAAAAAACAATATCGATAGACATAGCTTGGGTATTTTGTTAGGAATCATAATCTAAATCAGTATCATCAGCAGCAGCATTATCATCATCACCACCACCACAATCACCACCTCCATCCTCCTCCTCCTCCTCCTCCTCCTCCTCCTCCTCCTCCTCCTCCTCCTCCTCCTCCTCCTCCTCATCATCATCATCATCATCACCATCATCACCATCATCATCACCACCATCGTCATCATCACCATCATTTGTTGTACGCCTAATCATTCGGGCCGTGTATATTGTCTTCATTTTGTACATTCATCAACATTGCCTATCGATACTCGATCATATTATATCTCTTTTTTATCACCTGACTTAGTAAATACAGTACATGAGCTGCCATGTAATATTTTTGGATATTACATGGCACTGTTACATGGCAATCAGATGATAAAACAGTTGTTAACTTTGCTGTCGGGAAAATCATGGAATGTTCCCCTCGGGAATTTAAAATGCTATTTCGTGAAGAAAATAAGTCCCTCGACTTCCCTCAATAGCATTTAAAATCCCTCGGGAGTGGAACATTCCGTGCTTTTCCCTCCACCACCAGTTAACAACTGTATAATGTTATACGCGAAGCTCAAATAATTAAAAAAAACACTTCATCTTCAGTATCGAAGAAACTTGACCAGCTGACGTTTTTAATTGTCATTATAGGACCTATTATTTCCTTTCTCGAACAGGATATCCTGCCAATGAATTGCGTCCCATCGGTATAATAACTCCATAACATCCTCTATTTCTCTACCTCACTCTCAGGGGGCGTAGCTACGGGGGGGCTTTGGGGGCACATGCCCACCCACGATTTGGTTGTACCCCCCCCCCCCCCCCCCCCCACCCCCCCCCCCCCCTCCCCTTTCCCACCACCACCACCACCAAAAATCATGCTTGCAGAACAACAACAAAATGACAAGAGACGCAGCCGAGGTTCGAAACGGGCCGATTAGTGCGAAGAGCTGAGCTCTGACCACTAGACCAGGGTCCCGTTGCAGAAAGAGATACAATCGATTGTAAGTTACAATAAATTGTAAGTCTGGTCATGTGTTCAGGATGCATGAATCTGATTGGTTGAAACGCGCAAAGTTGCTGACTTACAATCAATCGTAACTTACAATCGTATACTAAACGTACTAAAGGTATATCCAATCATATTTTAGAGATTATTCGTACTACAAAGGCCTGCATGGTCCTGTCGTCATGGTCGAGATCTTGCCCACTTTTAATGTCGCTTTTCTGATGTTGTTTCTTTTTACATGTGAAGCTATACAGTTTACTGATACCTTGATCTTCAGTTTCGCAGAACTTCTATTCGTGTGTTCTTTATTCTCATAATGATTATCATTTCCCGTATTTGTGAAAGGACATGTACGTGTATACATGATGATGTTCCGCAATGTCACGGCATCATGAGTACTGGTATAATATTACATCCTCTTCTCCCAATAGCTTCGATGATTTTCCTCCCACATGCATCCTTCCATTATATCTTTCAATGACGTAGCGAGGGATTGATAAACGGGGTGAGGAGGGGGGGGGGGGGGGGGGGGGGGCTCGAAATGGATGTGAAACGAAGGGCGAAGCCAGTTCTATAAGAACTTCTTTATTGTTTTTTTTTTTTCATTATCATTATCATTTCCGTATTTGTGAGAAGGATGTACATGTATACATGATGATGTTCGGCAAGTTCACGCATCATGAGTACTAGTATAAGATTACGTATGGATATTCTCCATATAGTTTCGGTGTTGTCTTCACCCACGAGCATCCTTCCATTATATCACTCAATGACGTTGCGAGAAATTGATAAACGGGGGGGGGGGGGGGGGGGGGGGGGGGGGGGGGGGGGGGGGAGGGGGGCGAAATGGATGTGAAACAAATCGCGAAGCCAGCGATGTTCTGATTTCTCCAACCTTCGTCTCCATTTATTTCTAAGAACTTCTATTTGCTCTTTAACATTTTCATTAGCATTTCCCTTTCGTGAGAAGGATGTACATGTACACGATGATATTCGCAATACCGTGAGTACTAAATGATAACATCCACTTCTCTCTATATAGCTTGGATGATTTTCCTCCCTCGTGCATCCTTCCATTATATCACTCAATGACGTAGCGAGGAATTGATAAACAGGGGGGGGGGGGGGGCGAAATGGATGTGAAACGAGGGGCGAAGCCAGCGATTTTCTGATTTCTCGAACCTTCATCTTCAATTTCTAAGAACTTATTTTCTGTTTTTTTATAATGTCTCATTATCATTTCCCTTTCGTGAGAAAGATGTTCATGTCAATGATGATGTTCAGCAATGTCTCGCATCGTGAGTACTACTATAAGATTACATCCTCTTCTCCCTATAGCTTCGGTGTTTCCTCCCTCCCACGTGCATCCTTCCACATTGGCGAATTAGGAGAACATGTTTCTCAGGGGGGCTGAGAGGTCTTTATAGCACGAATAGTTGTCCTTCCCGTTTTTCTCCTGACAAACAACTGAAAAGGGGGTCTTTGCCGAAAATTATGTTTTTGATGGTTTAGTCCGAAAATAACACGGTTTCGCCCGAAAATTACGTTATATTGCCTTCAAATGACACGACGTTGCCCGGATGTAACATGAGTTTACCCAAATCTGACTTAAGTTTTGTCCGAATATGAAATAAATTTGCTCGAATCTTTCACCTATTCCAAATGCTCATAATGAACGTCTGTTATTACAGCCATGGCAACCATTATGTTATTCAATACTACATTAGTTGGTAAACGCGTACAGGGACTCTCTTATTTGATAATGTTCGCTTCATCAGACCCTTGCATGAAAACGTGACGTCATGCATACATACCCACAGGATATAAAACACGAGATCGAGGATGATGTGTTTTCTGCGAAAGTAACTGTTATCCGAGGCTACTGCGGAGACTCACAAGAATGACGAAAGTATTGTATATCGCCACACAAGTGTAGGTCAAGTGCAACAGTTATGGATTTTCCTTAGAAAAAAAATGCTGTTCACATTTTATTCTGAATATAAATATTCTGGGTTTTGTAATGATTTTATTAACAAATTTCTCCTATAGAGAATATTGTCATTCTAATAAAGACAATGTATGATACAACAGGTTTCGGGGAAGGGCCGACATGAGCAATCCGGAGGTCTAGGGTTCGAATCCCGTGGAAGCACATTTGTTGTTATTTATCATTTTAATTTATACGAACAACATTGTTATCAATTGTAATATTTTTAATTATAAATCGTATGTTACTTAGGCTGAAACGCTAACTCTTATACATATCACCTCGGGCTAATTTGCTCCCGAGGGAGTTGAGTGCATAACACATCTGTGAGGGTTTCAACTGTATTTAATGACCAAGGGTTATAATGCGACTAGATAATAAGGCGCACTATAAAATGTTCTACATGTACAAAATTATAAATCGTATGTTAATTAGGCTGGAACGCTATTAAAGGGCATCAAGCGTGGGGATGCTACACAGCGGGTCGCCATTTTGAACTAGGCTAGTTTGCGCGCACCGCATGACACTGAGCTAACGTGCATCACGCACCGTGCGCAACGCGTACGCAAGATGGCGCCGCGCATCTGATTTGACGAATCTGACGAAACTACCTTTAACTCTTATAAATATCACCTCGGGCTAATTTGCTCCCTAGGGACTTGAGTGCACAGCACATTTGTGAGAGTTTCAACTGTACCTAATGACCAAGTGTACAATGCGACTAGATATACGGCACACTATACGTGTTCTACATTGTTCTAAATTTTATTCCGTATATTATTTTTTTCTCGAAGAAACACCAGCCTTGAGACAAAAAAAATAAAGAATAATGATTATTTTAGTAGGATTTAATATTCCCAGAGGAAAGAAAATCTATGGATATACGAGAGAGATAGTTAACTTTTTTTTTAAACACTCATTTCTTTCTTTTCTTTATTCTCATTTCAGAATATTCGTCTTTACAAATACGTTCAGTTACTTTTTCAGTATAAACAAATTATAGAGGCTAGACTGGAATTATAATACACTAAATTATTCATGCGTTTGAATCAATAACATCCGCCCACACATACATTGCACGCAGGTGGTCGTACGCACAAACAACATAATGTAAAAAGACAAAAAATATATAAAATATAGTTGATGCAAAATAGCTTGACGAGGCTTATAAAACAACATGATTTATGTAATAAAACGCCGCAAGCGTTTACAATGACATCAACAGAATATACATCGTCAATACTTATTATATAATGGATAGCCACAAGCACGTGCACTTTATAATAAACATGTAGTTATTCCGTGTGAGTTTGTTTGTTTGTTTGTTTGACTGTATGATTGCCCAAAGTACAAAAAAACGTATGAACAAGAGAGAAAAATCACGATGAAAAAAATGCGGGTAAAGTGACAAATTATGTCATTTCTATCAACTATTCAACAAAAGAAACTCTTCCTCTGAAATGAATATACATTACTATGATTATGGTATAGTACTAATAATATTGTTATTGTTTGTGTGCGTTTAGTAATTAAGGATGTTTGTATTCGCCGACGGCAAGATAACAACAACAAACTGTCATCTTCATTGCTAAATGCTCAATCTTTTAAAAGGTCCGTCATCAACCTGCCAAAGCAATCCCGATGAACTCGTTTACATCGAATAAGTGATGCTATTTTTATGTCGGTTTGTTTATGACTGTATTCTGCCCGAGAGTGAGAGTTTCGAGGCTGGCGTTTTCGCACGTAGAACACTTCGCTATATTACGGGGAAAGTCCCCTAAGGACGCTGCTGGAGAAGTTTCGATTATAATGCTTGTAGTAAACATCACTTGGCAAGAGGCGGGGGCGGGGGCGTAGTCCATGGGGGGTAAGGGGGCACCCCAAGCGGCCCCCCCCCCCCTCCTCCGTG
>JBAMJV010008201.1:75000-77619 GCA_037951105.1 Echinarachnius parma
TTCCTTGTGACCGAACCGTCACGTCGTCACACGATTGTTACGCTTACGTGTGACTCGTGTGGTTTAATGGTTGAAGCCCAATGCATAAGGCTTCACAGTGCGTCTGAAGCATCAAATTAAGCCGTGTACTTCACATTTCTATTTTTCAACTTTCGTAAACAGTGACGTCCAGCTTTTTAAAATGTATTATGACCTATTATGACATGTGCGATGGCGTGACTCAATGTGACGAAAAAACGTGACGAAAAACAACATGACGAAACGTCCACTTTCACTACAATGACGCACATCATGACTAGGCGTGACGACGTTACGACGTGACGTAACCATGGTAACTGAGAAATATCATGACAACATGTCCACTTCCAACACAGTGACGCCCATTATAATTAGGCGTGTTGCATTATCAGGACCACGCGTTCCGTTGTTTGCGTTAATTGAATGACATTGTATTAAAAGTTATGGTGGAACCTTTTTTACTCTGATATTATCAGGCGTGAGGGCGTGACGGAAAATCTACCTTGCATGTTTACGTATGAAAATATTAATTTTCTCACCACTTCAATCTTGTTCAATTAATGTTATTTTTCTTTGTTGGCTGCTGCCGGGAAATCTAATTTCAGTTCATACTTTCATGACATCTAATTAATTTGGTTTCATTTCCTTTATTCATACCTTCTTTTGTTTCCAAAGCTTTCAATTTCATGTTTGAATACAAAGAGGTATATCTAATTTATACCAGAAAATGAAATCATGTTTAAATGTTGACTATGTTGCGACAACTGCCAAGTCTTCCCGTATAGTTTAATTGCTCTTTCACATCCTTGTTTCATATCACAACCCTATTATAATTTATAAAAATTCTCCTTCCAGTTGATGGTTTTCCCCCGAAAAAAAAAAGATTCTTCCAAAAAAGGAATTAGTAGTGATTGATTGTGACCTTGCCATACAGTGGCGTAGCGATGGGGGCACGGGGGCACTTAGTCAGCAAAATCCACCTCGTTATGGGATGTCCTTTAATATTATGACGTCATACTATCCACCCCCATATCTGAAGTGGTGAGTGAAACAATAAAAGGAGAAGGACTGATTTTCGGTCTAGGGGGCACTTATCCCTCCCCACAATAATTTGACAAAATCAATGAATAACATTAGAGATGTATAGCCTACTTAAATATAAAGAGTGCACCCCCTCCACCGCCCCCCCCCCCCCCCCCCCCCCCACCACTACCACCAATCAATCCGACCATGCTACGCCTAGCAATGTATCTCTTTCATCCATGAGAGGTGATCTTGTCTAGTGGTCAGAGCTCTGCTCTTCGTACTAATTGGCCCGGGTTCGAACCTCGGTTGCGTCTCTCGGATTATGACTGTACTGTAGTATAAAGGGCGGTCCCAGACGTAAATAATCAAATTGATTGAACGCGTCTGCAAAAGCCAAATAACCAACGAACCAATCAACCAATATTTCGTCCATCGCGTTCTGTTATTTCCTTCGAATACAGTAGTCACTTTCCTTTCCGATGCACGGCGATTCTATATAGAATGCACAGATTGATCACAAAAAAGAGCTGTATAATAATTTGTCTGGCTTTCCCGAACCCCTAATCGTTTCGTGACCTCACAAGGTAAGTAGGCGAATAACATATTTTGTTCCCGCGCAATTATTGTAGCCCGACTCCACATGACCTTACCGTGACCTTGTATATTGACCTTTACCTCCCCGGAGCGCGTCCTCAGGAATGTGAAGACTACTAAAAGTACAGATTTGTTTCCCCTTTTTTTTCTTCCTGACCTTCGTCAGTTCGTATTTCTCTCTCGTTTATCCATGTAAGCCAACAAAACGATTTCATTATTGAATGTAAAGATAAGCCACGGTAGCGACATCTTCTATTTGTATGTAAATTCCCCACAATTGGCTGTTCCCAAGACTAGCCATTGTGTTGTGACCTTACGAGATCAGCGGGCGAGTAGGGCAACGAATCCGTTCCCGCGCGATTGTGTATAGCCCGACCCTACGTGACCTTACCGTGACCTCGTGTTGACCTTTGCATCCCTGGGGCGCGGCCTCTGGAATGTCAGGAAGTGAAAGTGGTTGAGCTTCGGGGAGGGCGGATTTTTGTTTTCTTCCTCTTTTTGTCACCACTTTTCCCAATATTAAAGGGACTTAGTAACATTGTCCAAATCCTCAAAATAAAATTGTAATTCTAGCGGTTCCTTTATACCTTGTTGTATTCGTATTAACAATAAAATCATGGGACAGCTTTCGGTTTTTCAAATTTCCCTTTCATTACAAAGATATGTATGATTGAAGTATTTAGATAAGAAAATCTCCGGGCGAGATTTTCATCCCTGTACAAAGTGAATGCAGTGAGTTGGTGAATATCACCCAATATCACGTTTTTACAAACATGCATGAACGATCACCGAGTATCAGCCCATAATTAAGACGTGTAAGTTTTCTTCGTTCGTTGTACAAGATTTATTTTACTCTTCGTAATACTAATACCACGGTGAGAGGTAGACCGAAAATTTATCTCTGTTACGTATACCAGACTAGCTCCACAAACCCAGGAAGACCCCAGTGGGTTATTTCTGGCTAAACTTGACTGTGGCATT
>JBAMJV010008202.1:0-32236 GCA_037951105.1 Echinarachnius parma
CAAACAAACGCTCAATTGTATCATATTTATGATTCTCTTTCATTATATCCCCACGGGATGGATAAGGAGGGGACAAAGATCTGCAAGCTATCATCTCCAAAAAGAAATTGATCTTGTCCGAATATTTGTACATAATTGCACTTATACAGCAGTATACAACACATAAACAAATGGGTGCCATTTTGAAAAGTATGAACAATATCACTATCACTGACTGATGTATCAGCGAAAGTGCGTGCGTTGGCAAGGCATAGTTTATGGGTAGTCCGAACAATCAGACAATGTTTCGAGGGTTGTTTCACGAAGGTTCAACTAATATGCACCCACTCTACATATGGGGTGGATAATATGACGTCATCATATTAAAGAAGAATCCATACCGAGTTGGATTTTGTTGACTAAGTTTATAGAATAGAGGGATGGATGTATACACCTATAGTGCAAGTCACCTTGCCTATGATAGAGGAAACGCGCGAAAAGACACCCCCCCCCCCCCCCCCCCAAACCCGGAAAATAGAGATGGTATACATGCATAAGCCATTAACAAATCCAAAGATCCAACCATCTCAACCACTGACCTTCTGACCGACTTGCATTATGGAGGAAAACGATTCTTATTAGTATCAGATAGTCATGAATTGAAAATGTAAGGGGGTACACTTAATCATATGCATTCCTTTATTTTTACACAACTGCACAGATGTTCCCCTTATATATTTGTTTTTAATGTTTTACTGTAGTCAATTTATTGGGGGCACATGCTCTTCCCCCACCCCCCCCCCCCCGTGCCCCCGTCCTCCCGTAGCTGTGCCACTTTGGACAGAATGCCCCATGATTACTACTCTCACTTCAAGGAGAGTATATGAAATAATACCCCCCCCCCCCCCCCTCCCCCCTTCAAGTGTTTAATCAATAATGACGAGTGAATGTCGTCATGAATATGCCCTTAGGGGGGGGGGGGGGGGGGCAGAGGACACATATTTGTCTCTCCTTTTTTTGAGCGCGAGGAAGTTATTTCCCTTTCACCTTATAAGGAATGTATAATGAACCATCGAGTAACGCCCCCCCCCCCCCCCCCCCCCCCTCCACCTACTAATCATCCAGGACGAGTGAATGTCATCAAAAATAGGCCAATATGATAAAGTAATATATTCTTTGGGGTGACAGGGGAACCGTTTCCTCTAGACGTGATGTCAAAATGTCAACATTCTTGACTTCTAATTAGGTATAATTAAACGGGACACGCAGGAAACCGAGATTTGAACGGGGGTGATTGTTCCTGGCTGATAATGAAGGTTGTATAGGCTATAATAGAGGTTAGAGAAAAGCCACTAAAAACCTCAGTGAAGGATAACGACCGGAGATATAAAATTGGACGCTGAAAGAAATCTGGAAATTAAGCTAATAGTAAAGGAAAGTCGGGGAGAGTTGAACTTTGAAAGGTGGGCGTTTTTTAAGCATTATTAGGGCCCAGGTAACAGTTTTGCATACATTTATAGCAGAGAGTGTCCCCCACTATTCTGTTTATACTAGTATACTACCCTTTTTACTAAGATGTGTTCACTGTTCATGACTTCATGTAAAAAAATGACCTTTATAATGATCTCTAAGCGCAGCTGTACAATGATAGTTTTACCCCAGTCATAGGATACAATGCAAACCAGCACATATGGTTTGTTGGGGGGGGGGGGGGGGGGGGGGGGGATTTGTTAGCGGATTGTCTTCGGGTCGAGTTGAAAAAAACACGTATATAACAGCGTTTGCAATATTTGTTTTCGTTGGGGGCCACCTTATTCAGGTTTCGGGTCACAAACAAATCTTGATTTTACATGCCCGACTGGGGCCAGAAGGCAAACAAGTTAATTTCTAGTATTTGGTTAATTGTTTGGATTGAACTTTCACAGTGAGTACCAATGGTCATTATGCACTAAAACAATAAACACCCTACCCTGACCCTACCTAATGCATTGAGAGCTGCATATTCTACTGTACATAAAGTATTCCGTATGACCTGGCAAGGGTTAAAGGGACTTAGTAACATTGTCCAAATCCTCAATACTTACTTGGAACTCTAGTGGTTTTCTCATACCTAATATCATATTCATATACAATAAAAGCACGGGACAAGGGGACAGGTTTTGTTTTTTTCGAATTTCCATTTTGTTCAAAGGATATTTTATTTACGATTGAAGTGTTCAGATAGGAAATTGTCTACGGGATAAGTTCATGCCATGTACAGTAAGTACAATGAGTTAGTGAATATCATTTTGCATTTTTGCTTATTACTCGGCCATATCACGTCCATTCAACTTCAAATGTTCACACAATACCCGGTGGACATATCAGATCACATATATCAACCATTCATCACTTGTTGCACTTGTCAACAAAGTTACTAGATCCCTTTAAACAATATAAACACCCCAATAATGCATTGAGACCTGCATATTCTACTGTACATAAATGATTCCGTATGACCTGGCAAGGGTTAATAAGGACGAGCAGGAAGACAGCTGGAAATAAGTCTACCAATTATAGGTCGTTACTTTTATCATACAGGAAGTGCTAAATCTACTCGACATATCAAGAGTAAGTTAATTCCAAAGGGCGCTAAATCCACTGTTCCTACTTAAGAGGGAAACAAGGATTTCTTTGTCCAACTGACGTACACATATATGCATGGGGCAAGCCTCCACACTATCATTTGTTTCTACTTGCCCTGTTCGGGCAAGCAGAATCATAACTTTTAAACTTTTACTTGCCTGAACAGAAAACTTACTTGCCGGCTTACAAATGGAACGTATGGTTTTGATTATGTGATTTGTCCTAAGATTTGGATCTCTAGATATAGCTACGTAGCTTTATATTAATGTACTTATATCTTTAATTCAATTTTATGGAAAGTGGATTTAGCGCCTTTTGGAACTGAGCTCTTCATATATAGAGGCGCACGAGACGGGGTGTTGTAGTAGGGGATGTCGACCCTCAAAGTTTGTAAGTATCTTATATAGTTTCGGGCCATTTCGGCCTAATTTGGGGCAAGTGTGACATAATATTCGGGCTAGTGAATACAATCAAGCAAGATTAAACTCATACTTCATAGTCGAACAACCACCCCATATTTTGGCAACCAACTATATATCATCACATATAATATACTGTGGTATATTCGGGCAACATTATATCACTTCATATTCGAACTGGCGGGCAAATTCTGGAAACCAACTTTATATCATTACCTTACATTTACAGTATATTAGTGCAACTATATATCACTTCATATTCGGGCGGGCAACTGTCACCTCATAATCATATTCTGGAAACCAACTATATCATTAGACATTACCTTATAGTATATATTTGGGCAACTATATATCACTTCAAATTCGGGCGGACAACGTTCACCTCATATTCTGGAAACCAACTATTGTAGCGCAGGGATATGGATATGGATATAATTCCATGAGTAGCGTATGTATCAATGATCATTACCTTACAGTATATTCGGGCAACTATATATCACTTCATATTCGGGCGGGCAACTGTCACCTCATATTCGGCCAACGTTCACCTAATATTCGCGGCAATCATCACCTCACATCGGGCAGCAAGGTGGCAAAAACATGTCCAAAATAAACTCCGTGCAGCTATTATAGTCAACACGATATCAGTGTATTGAAGCCTCTGGCAATATTATTTCTGCCTGTTTACGCCCATAGCACATGTAATTTAGTTCTTGATATGAACACTCTTCGGACATGGAACAAATCCACTCAACTTCCTATATATGCCAATGGCCAAGGTCATTTACAACGCATTGCATGTACTCTAAAATTAGATGGTCTACATGTAGATAAATTCAATAGAAATAGCCCTAAATGTGCAGTCTATTTATTAGATAATGTAGGCCTATTGTAGGCATACATTGTAACATTATTTGAGAGTATAGTAGTTCTATACATTTGTTTGATCATGTAGTATAATAGGGTAAAACATCTATAGCTCTAATGCCAGCCTGCATGCAAGGTTATATAAACATAAATAAGTAAGCTCGTTTTCATACAAGGCATGGATCTGCGATCAGATGATTCTGTAGTTAAAGGGATAGTTGAGTTTTGGTAGAGAGGGCGCTAGACTACTTAATTGGTTTGTGAGGTAATGAAAAACTGAGTGTAAAATTTGAAAGAGCATAATATTTAAACAATAAAATCATCTTTGTTTGATCAAAATCGGTTCAGAAACGGCTGAAATATCCATAAATATAACAATTTGTAATAAACCCGAGGCCCGGGTTTATTAGAGAATTTTGAACCAGCCGTTAAAAATTCAAAAAAAATGCTTCCTCTTTTCAAAAAGTTACAAAATAGGTATTTAAATAGTTGTTGGTTATTTCACTATCTAATCACTATTTCAACAAAGCATCACATGCACAATATTTTATTCAAAATGGTTGAAACCGATGAGTGTTTAGAGAGCGCCCTCTTACGTTTTAACGGCTCTTTTTGAATGATAACATGATCTTTACTACGTCATTTGTAATTTTGTGTTCCTTTCTAGTTATAACTATTAGTTTGTAATGTAATGATGCAGGTTTTGGTTACTAAAATTCAGTTTCACTAAAACTGTACTCTCCTTACCAGAACTCAACTATCCCTTTAATGATCGAAAATCACAAACAAATACACTTTTACTTTCCCCGTGTACTTTCTCTCACCCAACAAAAAAATCATAACTCAAAAGAATGCATTTTTCCTTCCAAGGATACGTTTTGCTCCATCGACTAATTTGGCTTCATAGCATATAGACTAAAGATCTAATACATCTCTGTCCAACTTGACTGAAAACAGTTTCAGCTTGATTGAACTATAGTAAAAGACAAAAGTAAAGTATATCCATGGAATAAACAAAACTTGAAGCACTATTATACTTGCATAATCAGAAATACAGAAATCAGTTGCGTACTATAGTGTGTCGGACTGATTTGGGAGGAGGGAGGGAGGGGGGGGGGGGGGGGGCACACAAATTACTGGCGGCACACCATAATGACTGTATTTCTTTATTTTCTTTATTTTCTTTATTTTCCCTTTATGTGTTGTATATACAGTGTACCCAAGAATTATTTGGACACCTTGAAAAAATTACTTTAATTTAAATGATGCTAGAACAAATTTTGAAGAAAATGTTTGGTAAAAAGCTGCCTAAAATGCATTGTATGTGTTTATTAGATGCTGCTTTGTTGAAATCAAGATAAAATATAAGACCATTTTTGAAAAATTATCAAAATAGTTAGTTTCCTATTTTTCAGGGTGTCCAAATAATTGTTGGTTACACTGTATATGTTTTGTCAACATTATTGGGGGCACGTGCCCTCCAGTGCCACCCCCTCCCCCCCCCCCCCCCCCTCTCTACGCCACTGACATAAATAGGCTACAGCCTAGGCTAAAGCATTGTCAAATGGTGTGAAGATGACGGGCTTCATATGTTTTAGTTGTATAGCAGTCATAAAGCGATAAATAGATGAGAACCGTTTTCGAACTCTAAAATGTCTTCTCCTCTTTCAGAATCGCCTCCTTTTTAAGCATAATGCATCAACGTTTATATTATATGTGATACTTATGTTTTACACGAATGATTGATAACTTTCCCTCTCTCCACAATCCATACAGTTATGACTGTTAATCAATTCTGCGTTGTACACAACAACATAAGTATGATAACAATTAAACCGAGATCAATGTGTCACAAACCATATATTATACTAGTACTAGTAGCGAGTGAAATCACAAAAAACAGAAACATTCATATTGTGTTACCATGTACATGTATACCATGTCCAATTCAGAGTGGTCAAATAAATAATGCCATTAAAAAAACAATTAAAGTGGAATGAAATCCTTAACAAAATAAAAAAAAATAAAATAGAGTGTGATCTTCCAATAATTCGACCCCCCCCCCCCCCCCCCCCCCTTTCAGGGGAAATCAAATACAGAAATGCATAAGAGTATGCCCTCCCAGTAATTCGGGTGCTCCCCCCCCCCCCCCCCCCCCCCGACCACGCTACGCCACTGCCAATCCAATATACAATTATACATCCTTGGCATATATATAATTATATTCTGCCATGTACATTAATGTTTAGCCAAGAGCAATTCAGCATCCCTGATTTTATTTTTAATGAATAACGGCGTTTTTACATTTACTGTACATTTACTGTATATAAAAAACTATGATATCTGCGTTCACCCTCTCCTTGCTTCTCTCTCCATCAACACACCATCGTCCATCCATGTATTCACTCTATAATGGTTGGCGATACTGTACGTGACTACAGGGGCAAGTCGATCGGACGGATGGAAATAGAAATTATACCTTATTTACATTTCGCTCAGCAGTCAGCACAATGCATTCATTATGCCGTTCTCAGCATTGCCACGGTCGATATACTATAATACTTCACAATTATGCATGTGTTACTAGTATTCTACCGTGCCATGGAGACCATGCTGTGAATAGTGAATACCAATATGTATCTCGTCATCCATTCGTAATTTATCCACACAAAGCAACCTAAATTGTCTGGAACATCCATTGTGTATCATATTATGTATAGAACAAAAACAGTTATATTGTGATTCTGTCGTTCACATGGTTATCGACGCGACCGCTTCTTTTGTGTAGATTGTGACCGTGTTATAATTTCTTCTCTGATTCGATTTCTACGAGATTTGGAAAATCACGCAATAAAAAATGAAAACTGATGAAGATGAATAGGATATGATAGTGTCTTCCAAGTCATGTCTTATACTTTGATGCTTGCTAAATATCCTTATTATTTTCATCATTATCATAAGGCATAATATTATTGAAAAGCGTCATGTATGATTTATATTTATCTGAGAACATTTGAAAAGTATTAAATACAAACCTAACATGCAATACTCGCATGCACGCACCAATGCTCTCCATAAACATACAAACATAATACTGATGAAATTATGATATAATAATGAATATATACACAAAAAAAACATAATATACTCAATGGTTTATTGAAAATACTATAAATGCAGTTAATGACTTTGACATAAATACTACATGATGATGAAACACCATCAAACATGATCATTCATTTGAAAGTAATAATTATACTACCAGTACAAAAATGAATATTCGCATTATATTCAAACAAATATGATCCATAAGTCATAACATTTTACTCTCACTTTCATACATACCGCATATATATATGGTTATTGGTCCAGGCATAAGCTACGGCTGGTGCGCACGGTCGAGGAGCACATCAGTCGCAGCGCGGCGAACTGCTATCACTGTGTTTTCACGTCTCCAAATTGGGCAAGATCAGCATTGATGATATATCCGGATAAAATGGTCCGTAGTTTTCGCAAAAAGGTGCCAACGATGACAATGTATTCGGGTTTATACCATTAATATCATCTTCTGTCCGCTATTAATAATTTACAGACTACACATTGCATTGATTCTGTGATACCGATACTCAGACAACACGGGCGTACAATGACACGAAAAGGAGTATACTACTGTACTGTATACACTGAGGGAGAGTGTGCAGTCCACCCGTTCACTCTCTACTCTCTGCACAATACAGAGACATTATGGCCATTACCTTTGTGCAAATGGGGTGCACGTTTGTATGAAGAGCGGTTTGTGTCTAAAAACAACATACCATTGACGTTAAAGACTGTACGTCGTATTTTACACCATTATGAAGAACATTGTGAACATGTGCAATTTATTTCAAAAAAGGGGGGAAAATAAATCTGTTTCAAATAGTATCTACCACGCTAACAAAGAGATGTCTGTTTATCATAGTATACTATACATTACTGTTTGTTAGTAGGCCTATGTATGTCCATAATAAGATGAATAAACAAAATTGTTTATCTATCGCGTAGAATCATGATGATCGCAATTATTGCGTAAAATAAAACAACGCTCTTATAATACATGTATTGTAGACAGTTAACACACTCCGACGTCCAGTCCGTATAGAGTTTGACAATAAGCGCCTTTCATAAACGTCTCGCTGGTCTCCATACATCCGCCGTATGTTCACAATGATTGATTTACTGCTCTATCATACGTCGCTTGCACTCCGCGACTCCCCGATATATTTTATTTACCTATTTCTATTTGACCATCAATCTGCAACATTTTTGGTGAATAAACCGTTCATTATAAACCCCAGTTCTGTCTTTCTCTTTAAACTCTATGACAACAATTATTAATGTTATATACCAAGAGTGAACATTATTAAATTAACCCTACCCTTCTAACAGGAACCTAAACCTGGTTGGCCATGTACAAATTATGGAGCTTTTAGAATCATAAAGGGAACAAATTTACAAAGGAATAAATATGATTACTAATAAATATAATGTATCAATACAATTATGTTAGGTAATTATATTTGTCATATGTATGAGTTTATTTTGTCTAATTATTTCGAGATTGTGATGTGTATATTTTGTTTGGCAACCCAAGGGGGGTTTAAACCCCCTAACCCCCCCCCCCCCCCGTATATCCGCCACTGGAGGTGTATACGATGCAGAAGGCTTATAAGGGACTGCCCCCCCCCCCCCCCCCCCCCCCCGCGTGACAGTTATTGTAATAATCTGTTATAATCTGGTTTGCAAAAGCTTTTTGAACTAGTAGTTCGACCGGAATGATATTTTATATGACAAGATTTTTTTATATCCGATTTTTCTGTTATAAAAAATATTATGATTATGCCATTTGGCCATTCAAGAGTTGGATTTAGCATGCACATTCATGTATAAACAGTACGCAAAACTTACACAGGAAGTACTCTTATTTCCTGATTGACCCGAACTTCCGGCTTACCTTACTTCCCGTATACCGGTTTTGCACTTGTTGGTCATGCGCTAAACTAATAAGACACATATGCTCTCTGTTATTTATCGGTAATGATATCATTGTTTTCAAAATCGTGTTATTTTTTTGTCAAGTATGTCAAAGTTCCGTTTCTGTGTTATCTATTGGTATTCATTTAATATAAAGGTTACACTAATCGAAACAAGGATAGGCGCCGATATACCCTGATTTATTTTTCATCAAATCCGTTATCTAATTCACATCAAATTACATCCCTAACTTTGTCTAGGGACTTTGTTTTTTCTATTTTGACGATCTGAAGAAAAATTCTCCTTATACAGTACGAAATGTGAATAGGACTGGTAAAACAAAATGAAAAGGGAGAATCCTAATACATGTACAAGTATCTTTTTGAATATTCGAATCCCACAAAAGCCCGTAAGAATATTACAGTTACTTTATGGGCCAAATCAACGGCACACTTTGCTACAAACTTGACGACGCCCTCTTGGTTCTGTACATTATAGTTATCTTACCTGTGTAGTAAATAATATTTTCAGGGAAAACATATTTTGTGAAAATAATACAGACCTTGTACATTTGCTTCGGAGGAAAATGGGAGGTAATTCAAAACAATTTTACTAATTGTAACTGCCATGCCTCATTTTCGAAGAGTTCCACAAACAAATACAAAACAAACCAGAACGTCAATGACGTAGCGCTCATCCGGCATCTCGCAACATCAAATATCGCAAATTTCATGTGGTACACTTTTCAACTGGTCAAAAAATAAAAATGTGATGCCCTGGAAGGGACATACAAATTAATTTTTAAAAAAATAGAGTGAAAAAAATATAAATTTGACGCCCCAGAAGGGACATGGGGGAAAAAAAAAAATAATAAAAATTAAAAAAAAATAAATAAAAAAAATAAAAAAAAAATTAAATTAAATTAAATAAATTTAAAAAAATAAAAAAATAAAAAAATAATAAAAATAAATAAATAAATAAATAAATAAATAAATAAATAAATAAATAAATAAATAAAAAATTACCATAATTAATTAATGGAGAAAAATTTCAAAATTCTGTGTAGAAGTTTAGTGTACCAAAGTTAGCTCTACCAGATAAAGCAAACCAAATCAAAATCGGTCGAGAAATGAAGGAGAAGAAGCATTTTTTGTGATTTTTGGAATAAATTTGCATAAATTACCATAATTAATTAATGGAGAAAAATTTCAAAATTCTGTGTAGAAGTTTAGTGTACCAAAGTTAGCTCTACCAGATAAAGCAAACCAAATCAAAATCGGTCAAGAAATGAAGGAGAAGAAGCATTTTTTGTGATTTCGAATAAATTTGCATAAATTAGCATATATAATGAATTTCACGATTCTGTGTAGAAGTTTTAAATCCCCCTCCTAGCCCTATCTTATGAAACAATCAGAATCAAAATCGGTTGAAAAATAACGAAGAAGAAGCATTTTGAAAACTGTGGACGGACGGACGGACGGACGGACGACAGACGCCACGCCATGGCATAAGCTCATCGGGCCCTTCGGGCCGGATGAGCTAAAAATTAGTGGTTCTCTCCTTATCATATTCATATTAACAATAAAAGCACGGGATAGGTTTCGGTCTTTCAAATTTCGTTCAAAAGATATTTTACGATTGAAATGAATTGAAATTGTCAACGGGATAATTACATGCCATGTACAAAGAAATTACAATGAGTTAGTGAATATCACTTTGCATTTTGCTCATATCTCAGCCAGCAAAACATTAAATTAAAGGTAAAGGTGAGTTTTGGTAATTTCCAAAGTGCCCCCCCAACATAAATTGTAACGGATTTGGCTGATTTCAATTCCATATGAAAGATCATCGAAAAAAACATGGGAAATAATAATAATTCCCATTCAAATGCTCTAATTGTTGTGAAATTTACTTTCAAAATATCATATAAAAGTGGTTGACGCCCGGGTATCACTTTTTAGAGAACGCTAGTGCGAGGCACTAGCGTTCTATGTCCTCCTAATAAAGGACTGAAACCAAATATTTGTGTGCACGCTAATTGTGCTTAAAACTATACATATTATACGGTACTTACCAGCAATTTACTCTCCAATATGTGATCCAACTACCGGGTGGATTAAGATTATGATTTGTCCTTCCATTCCGCAAAAAATTAGTGATATATGCGCCTCATGGACCAGTCGCTCCGTGTGTTAGCGCGACTGTGAACGAAAGGCGTACGAATTCGAATGGGGCTTGCGTCAACGGCAGTGTTGGAGTCATACTTCTATGGTTGCGATACATACTATACACGTACTACTGTATATATAATTACCGCACACTGCACTACAGTCCCGTATTACCGCACACTGCACTATACAGTCCCGTATTAGGACCTACAACGCTAGTGCTTCGCGCTGAGTTAATTTGACACTTCGAGTTGTAACGGCTCTTTTTGAATGATAACAGGGGTTTTACTTTGTCGTTTGTAATTGTGTATACTTTTCGAGCATGGTGAAGTTATAACTATTAGTTTGTACCGTAATGGTGAAGGTTTTGGTTACTAATGTTAAGTTTGACCAATACTCAACTATCCCTTTAACATGAACTTTTCACACATTACTTTGTGAACATATCAGATCACTCCAATACACATTTAATTAATCACTCATCACTTTTTCCACTTGCCAACAAAGTTACTAGATCCCTTTAAAAGGATCTATAACATTGTCAAAATCTACAACTCTAGCGGTTCTCACATACATCGTGTATTTTGTTCTAATATAAACTGGGCTCCAAAAGAAACTTATCAGTTTTTCAGAGCGACGCTCACTAAAATCCATAGCATCAAATTGAATCATATTTAGACATTCTCCTTATGAAGCATATCTTAAAAATTATAAGTTTGCTTTTGCCAAAAAAGAGAAAAATGCGATGGAATCACTACAGGTCACTTTTAAAAATCACAGAAACCGCTCGCTGCGAACCTCCACGAAAGGCGGTCTATTCAGAACTTTTCATTCAACTTCAAAGCCGGTTATGTAACCACTAGACTGGCTATTGTCCGTACCGAGCTCTGTGCCCAGAAGGCGAGCAGTTTCTGTGATAATTTTTTGAAAAATGACCTCTTGCGATTTCACCTTATTTTATTCTTTGTTGACTAAAGCAAACATAATTTTTTGTTTAGATGAGCTTGCTAAGGGGTATTGTAGCTAATCTATGCCCAATTATGATTAATGTTTATGCTTTGGATTTGAATGTGTGTCGCTCTGAAGAAGTGATAAGTTTCTTTTGGAGCCCAGTTAGTTACTCTATGGTTCTACCAATAGAAGCATGGAACAGGTTTTGGTTTTCCAATGTTTTCTTCTTTTATAAAGATATGTAAGATTGAAGTGTTCAGATTTGAAATTCTCTATAGGGATAATTATAGTTATAATTATAAAGTCACAGCAATGAATTGGCGCATATCACTTTGCATTTTCGCTCATAACTCAGTCATATGACATTCATTTTATTACCATTTAATTTTCACACATCACTCAGTGGACAAAATCATATCACAGAAATACTATATTATGTTTTATCAACCATTAGTGTTTTTGCAAATGTCATCAATTAAGTTACTAGATCCCTTTAAACTGTGACAGTTTACAAGTGTACATTATAATTAATCAACTTACATACATTAACAATTTACAGCTTAATTCGACCTGGTTCAAACACGCGAAGAAAAGGTGGAAAGGAATAGACTCAACCGTATAGAATTTTAAATTAAAGCCAAAAATAAAACTAGGAAACCGAGAAAACCAACACAGCACCGTCGTGCTGCATCGGGTACATTTGCGACGGAACTTAACTGCATGGAAGATACAATTCAAAAGAACAAAATTACTATATTTCCTGACAACCAGGAAATTATCTTACATTAAAAAGTTATAATCTTATACAATTCAAAAGAACAAAAATGACTATCAATACATAAATATTAATGATTATAAATATAAGTGATTATAAAATACATACATAAATACATGAATACTTAAATATAAGGTGAACAATTATTTACAATACACCTATACGTTCATTGCCAAACATCAATGAAACAGCAAACATAGTACATGTGCATACAAATACTACGATAATCACACCTGTTTACATCACAAGCATACACATGGATATTACTATGAAAGTTCATCGGTATTGGTGATTAATTTGTATTGAGATCAAAAGTTTAAAGTAGATTTCACATAGACATCGATATTTACCTCATCAAACCACGGCGTGTGCGGCGCCTCGCCAACCCAAGACTTCGTTTCATAAGGCAACCACCTACACAATAACACATAAACAGTATTCACTACTCTACATAATATATTGCAAGAACATGACATTAATAATAAGGATGATAATAAATAACATGTATAATGCGCTACATACGTTTCTAAGCGGTGTACATAAAGAGTAGCATAAGTTAAATAAAGAACAACTTAACAGAGAATGAGTATTATAGAGCGGTTGCACAATTTACAATTACATAATATAAATGTTACAATTAACATTTACATTTTACAATTCATTTTACATTCATAAAATACAATCATAATAAATATTATTAGCAATACAGCTGTATCTGCGCTTACCTAAACAGGTGATATAAAAATGCGTTGAGATCAGGGTCCCGTTGCAGAAAGAGACACAACAAGCATTACAGTAGCTGCAAATAAAACACTGTTATCTGGTTCGCATGAATCTTCCAATTTGAAGGAGGCAGAAGAAGAAGAAGAAACAAATTTGAGATGCAGAGATAAACGCGCGGTTACCATAGCGACATGCGCAAAAGGCGCAAACAGCCATGGTAACCACTAACAAAAATTGGCGCGCACACAGTAATCGACCCGGTAATTGAGAGAGGGCAATCTAATCCTCTCACACTCACCACTGCCTGAATAATTGCCGTCCCCGGCAATATAAATATTAATTATGCTATGATATATATTACCTACAAACAAAGATATATATATATACATATAAATTATGCATATATCAACCTGTCCTGTGACACTCACTCCCGACAGAATAATTGCCGTCCCTGGCAATAAAAATAATATAACATATTAATGTGTATATAGATGTATAACAAATATACGATACACGTGTCCTGTGACACTCACCATCACTTAAATAAATGCCGTCCCCGGCAATACAGGTAACATTATGGTGAAGATAGTGACAATAAACAAAGCACGCATGTATACCTATAGATATAACGGCCAGAATTATGAGGACTGGGAGGGAGCACGATTATCTTCGTCAGAAGAGGATGAACTTGTTTCGTCATCTGCGTCATTGCCTTCATTCGCCTGGTCATTGACATCATTCTCGTGGTCATTGACATCGTCATCTTGCTCACTGAGGTTGAAGGTACAATGAATTAGCATGTCCTGATGGAGGGTACGCTTCTTGTCTGTGCTCTGTTCCTTCACAACATATACCGGAGAGTCTGCAATCTTCCGGATGATGACATATGGCGTCTCCTCCCATCGGTCAGCTATCTTGTGGCGTCCGCGATGACCTTTGCTTGACACGAGCACGATATCCCCGGCGGAGAATGTTGCTGGTCGCGCTCTCTGGTCGTGGTGTGCCTTTTGCCTTGCACGAGCCTCCTGTGCATTTTTCTCAGCTTGGTAATGTGCTTCTTCGAGGGATTTTTGCAATCGTGTTACAAATTCTCCATACTCCTCTCTGTCTTCCTCCTCGGTCTCCTTGTGAAGCGTCACGTCGAGAGGGATCCGAGGTTCTCTTATGAACATGAGGTAGAACGGTGAAAACCCCGTTGATGCATGCTTCGTACAGTTGTACGCATGAGTGAGTGTCTCGACGTGTTCTACCCAGTTCGTCTTCATAGAGGGCTGGAGAGTCCCAAGCATGTTCAAGAGTGTGCTGTTGAAGCGCTCTGTCATGCCATTTCCTTGCGGATGATAGGGCGTAGTCCTTGACTTTTCCATCCCAAGAAGTCTACAGAGCTCCTTGATGACTGTCGCCTCAAAGCACTTCCCTTGGTCCGAGTGAATTCTCTCTGGAATCCCATAGTGCACGATGTACTTCCTCCAGAGGGTCCTTGCCACAGTGAGTGCTGTCTGGTCACGAGTGGGAAACGCCTGGGCATGACGCGTGAAATGGTCTGTTATGACCAATATGTTGTCGATCCCCCCTCCAGAGGTCTCAAGGCTCAGGAAGTCCAAGCACACTAACTCTAGTGGACGAGAGGTCTTTATGCTGGTGAGTTTGGTCTTGCCTTGAGGTTCAGCTACTTTTCTGAGGGTGCATCTCTTGCACTGGTGGAGATGTCTCTTGACATCTGAGGCCATTCCCACCCAGTAGCAACGTCTGCGCGCTAGGTCCAGAGTTCGCTCATATCCCATGTGGGCCATCTGGTCGTGTACACCTTGTAGGACATTCTTTCTACAGCATTTCGGGATGACGGGGACAGTCTCGCTACCTTCCTTCTTGCCAAGCCGGTAGTGCAGTACTCTTCCGATGAGGACGAGACGATTCCACCTGCCAAGAAGCTTCCGGACAATATTGGACTCTTTTCCAGCTTGTCTTCTGGTTGGTTTGTGTCCCTTCTCCATCAACTCGATGACTCTGACAATCGCTTCATCCTTAACTTGAGCTTCCGTAAGTTCAGTTCCAGACAGCATGGAAGATATGTCATCGTCACCTGTGGCCTGGATAGTGTTCAACTTTGCCTTGGTTCCTTCTCTTGACGCTTGATCCAGTAGGCGTTGTACCTCATGACGTTGGATTCTCGAAAGACCGTCTGCGTTGTCATTCGTTTTCCCAGGGCGATATACTATCTCTAGGTCACACTGAGCAAGGTCGTTGACCCATCGCTGGCCATGAGAATCGAGCTTGGCAGACTTCAGAACATACGTCAGTGGGTTATTGTCTGTCACGGCGATAACACGCTGCCCATAAACATAGTCCCGGAATTTCACAGTAGCAGCCCAGTGCAGTGCCTTGAATTCCAGCTTATGAGCAGGATAGCGCCGCTCACCCTGTTGAAGGCTCCTACTTGCGAATGCGATTACCCTCTCCTTGCCTTCCTGTTCTTGAACAAGAACTGCTCCACATCCATCGAGTGAAGCATCCGTTTGAAGGATGAAGGGTTTTGTGAAGTCTGGATATGCTAGGATTGGCGCTGAAGTGAGTTTCATCTTGAGCACATCAAAGGCCTTCTGGCATTCGTCTGTCCACACAATGGGTTTGGGTGGTGATTTCTTGGCACTCCTCTTACCACCAATCAGCTCGAAGAGAGGTTTTGCTACAGCAGCATACTTCTCGATAAAGCGACGATAGTATCCTGTGAATCCCAGGAAACTGCGCACTTCTTTGCCTGTCTTGGGAACTGGCCATGTCTTCACAGCCTCAATCTTGTCTGGATCAGTCTTGATACCATCTTTGGAGACGACATGTCCTAGGTACAGGACCTCTTCCACCAGCAGGTGACACTTGCTCGGTTTGAGCTTGAGGCCATGTTCCCGGAGGCGAGCGAACACACGACGTAATCTAGAGATGTGCTCGTCTATCGTCTCACTGAAGATGATGATATCATCGAGATAGATGAGAACTTCAGACAGGTTAAGGTCACCAAATACAGTATTCATGAGACGCTGAAATGTCGCGGGCGCATTCATGAGACCGAAGGGCATGCGGGTATATTCGAAGAGTCCGAGAGGCGTAGTGAAAGCTGTCTTGGCTTGATCAGCTTCTGCCATTCCCACTTGAAGGTACCCCGACATGAGATCTAGACTGGAGAAGTATTTGGCCTTACCCAGTGAATCCAGTGATTCCTCGATCCTTGGTATAGGATATGCATCACGCACCGTCCGGGAATTCAGTTTGCGGTAATCAACACACATCCTAATTTTGCCATCCTTTTTCCGGACAATGACTATAGGTGATGCAAACGGACTCTTACTTGGGCGTATTACTCCTGCATCCTGCAGCTCCTGTATATGCTCCTTCACTTCCCCGTAGTCATTTGGACGTATCCGTCTGTAAGGTAAACGGAACGGTGTTTCGTCTACCAGAGGTATGTCATGTGTGATTGTGTCCGTTCGACCAAAGTCTTTTGATCCTGTGGAGAAGACGTCTTTATTCTCAATCAGTAGATTCTGAAAATCTTGCCTTTCCTTTTCGGTCAGATCAGTTTTCGGCAGCTGAAGTCCTGCTACTGGTCCAGTTTCATCACACTGGGGAGGGGCGTCTCGATCGACAGATGTTTCACATCGTTCGTCCAATGATACACCATCAACAAGGTTGGCGACTGCAAGTTTTGCAACAGGTGTATTTTTCCTCAACACAACAGCGTCATCCGTGTGGTTGATAACGGAAATGGTGACTGTTCTCTTTTCTACGATGGACAGACTTGTTTCGACGTTTATGAAATGGTACGGAGAGTACTCTTCAACTAGTCCAACAAGAGTTCGCTCACCGACAATCTTTGGAGCTCGAACCGTCACCATCTGCTGATGTCCTGGCGGTATTGACATAGGTTTCCTTCCCACGTAGCGGAGAACACCAAATGAACCATCTTTGTCAGCCAAGTCCAACCCGTCATCGTTGAGTGTCTGGCAAGCAAGAAACCAGGGTGTAGTGGCTTTTAAATTCGCCATGAAGCACCGACCATGTTTCTTATGGAGCTTGTCTCTTGATGCGCGAAGAACATTGGTCCCCAGAAGGCATGGCATTTTGTCGTCGCCGTGTTTCTTTGGAACAACCAAAGCCGGAACAGATTTGAGTGTTATTCCTAGCTCGTCGATGTCAATGTCAATGTTCAGGGTGCCCAGAAATGGCACCGACTGTCCACCAGCACCTTCAACTGTAATATCAGCGGGCTGAATTATCTGTTTGCTCAGGATCGGATGATTTTCCACAAAATAGGATGATATGGTTGTTACCTGAGATCCTGTGTCGAGTAGTGCCGAACAATTCCTGCCGCAAACGGAAATGACGGTGCAATTGATTGGACCAATTAGTTCATTTGCCGTTTCTTGTTTAGTTGATTCGTGTGCATTAGTTGGGCTAATATGTTCCATTACACCCACAGAGCGCCCTTCGTCCGTGGGTTTTACATGTTTAAACCATTCGCGTGATAGGAGTTGGAGCGCGTAGGACATCTCGTCGAAATGTGGCCGATCTGACCACACGTGTAGCAAGTTGGCGGTTCCCGTCTTGCGTCCTGCGAACTTGGTTGTTTGCCTCGGGCTGGTATACTTGGGCCAGTCACAAATCCCTCCAGTGCTCCCAAGCGATTCCCTAGTTGTCCATGACCGTCGACTAGTCGGTGGATGGTCTCTAGTTGTTGCTGCTGGGTGTGCTGTATCTGCGCTAGCTGGCATCGCATTGACTCGAGGAAGTCCTGCATTCTGTCCGGTTCCTCCTTGGACTCGGGTTTGACGTCATGCCTTAACAGTCCCACTTGCGTCTGTCGAGTCTCCTCAGCGATCACGTGAAGCTCTCGCCTCAGCTCCTTGAAAGGCATGTCCCTCGGTCGCATCGGGGCTAATCTGTCTTTCACAGCTCGGTCCCGCAGTCCGCACATGAACTGAGTGCAGATTGTTTTGTCTGATTGTGTTTTGTCCGTGTGATCGTCGCCAGTGAGTGCCCTCCATAGCAGCGCTTCCAGGGCAATCGCATATTCACTCGGCGTCTCGTTGGGGTGCTGCATCCGGGCGTAAAATGCTGCCATGGGGGATACTGTCAGGTGAGATTCGCCATATTCCTCTAGTAGTTCACTGAAGATTACCTCTGGCGCGGGGATAGAGTCATTTCTTCTCTCCAGGTTGAGGACGAGGTCCCTCGCCCTGCCGCTTGTATGCCTGACGATTTCGTTGAACATGACCTCATGCGTCGCCGATCCTTTGAGCTGCAAAAGATGTCTCATGTCTCTCACCCAATCCTCAATGCGTGGGCCCTGCTTATCTTTACCAGAGTAGATATGGACATTTTTGAACTGATATGAAGTTACACAATGCATAGGATTTACAAGTGTTTGCGGCATTGGATCAAGTCCGGCCATCTGTAATGGCGTCATAACCGGCCGTATCGGGCTTAGGACGGGCATCGCACTCCTATCCAGCTGATGAGCAGACATGGCCTCTGGTGTGGCATCACGTCGAGGTGGAGGGCTCATGAAGTCCATCCTTGGGTGCTGTGTTGGTTTTCTCGGTTGATTATGATTCAACTTATAATTTCCTACAATTTCTTTGAATTATAATAACAAATTTACAATTTTAAATGAGTCTTCCTTTGCCTAATCTTCCCGGGTTTTGGCACCAAAATTATGTGACAGTTTACAAGTGTACATTATAATTAATCAACTTACATACATTAACAATTTACAGCTTAATTCGACCTGGTTCAAACACGCGAAGAAAAGGTGGAAAGGAATAGACTCAACCGTATAGAATTTTAAATTAAAGCCAAAAATAAAACTAGGAAACCGAGAAAACCAACACAGCACCGTCGTGCTGCATCGGGTACATTTGCGACGGAACTTAACTGCATGGAAGATACAATTCAAAAGAACAAAATTACTATATTTCCTGACAACCAGGAAATTATCTTACATTAAAAAGTTATAATCTTATACAATTCAAAAGAACAAAAATGACTATCAATACATAAATATTAATGATTATAAATATAAGTGATTATAAAATACATACATAAATACATGAATACTTAAATATAAGGTGAACAATTATTTACAATACACCTATACGTTCATTGCCAAACATCAATGAAACAGCAAACATAGTACATGTGCATACAAATACTACGATAATCACACCTGTTTACATCACAAGCATACACATGGATATTACTATGAAAGTTCATCGGTATTGGTGATTAATTTGTATTGAGATCAAAAGTTTAAAGTAGATTTCACATAGACATCGATATTTACCTCATCAAACCACGGCGTGTGCGGCGCCTCGCCAACCCAAGACTTCGTTTCATAAGGCAACCACCTACACAATAACACATAAACAGTATTCACTACTCTACATAATATATTGCAAGAACATGACATTAATAATAAGGATGATAATAAATAACATGTATAATGCGCTACATACGTTTCTAAGCGGTGTACATAAAGAGTAGCATAAGTTAAATAAAGAACAACTTAACAGAGAATGAGTATTATAGAGCGGTTGCACAATTTACAATTACATAATATAAATGTTACAATTAACATTTACATTTTACAATTCATTTTACATTCATAAAATACAATCATAATAAATATTATTAGCAATACAGCTGTATCTGCGCTTACCTAAACAGGTGATATAAAAATGCGTTGAGATCAGGGTCCCGTTGCAGAAAGAGACACAACAAGCATTACAGTAGCTGCAAATAAAACACTGTTATCTGGTTCGCATGAATCTTCCAATTTGAAGGAGGCAGAAGAAGAAGAAGAAACAAATTTGAGATGCAGAGATAAACGCGCGGTTACCATAGCGACATGCGCAAAAGGCGCAAACAGCCATGGTAACCACTAACAAAAATTGGCGCGCACACAGTAATCGACCCGGTAATTGAGAGAGGGCAATCTAATCCTCTCACAAAACAAAAACAGAAACTAATTCCACTTCCCTGGTACAATACAACTGCCGATTGTCACAATGTGAACAATAATTTGGTTGAAATTTCCGGGTGAAAATGTAATTATAGACTAGACCTATATATTAGCAATGCTGGTTAGGGACGTAATTTATACTGTGTTTGTTAATGGTTTGTAGTATAGAGTTACAGTATTCGTTTGTTGTGCATTTGATATATTATTTAAAGGGATTTGCAACAGTGACATTTACTATCTCATTGTACTGACTTTGTACACGGTTCTGACGAACACTTCAACCGTAAATATCTGTTTAAAGGGATTTAGTAACTTTGTTGATATGTGCAAAAAGTGACAAATGGTTGATACAATTTATATTGTTGATATCTTTTATGTCCACTGGGTACTGTGTGAACATTTCAAGTTAAATGGACGTTATATGGCCGAGTAATGAGCAAAAATGCAAAGTGATATTCACTACTCATTGCAGTGGATAATTTAACATCTGAACACTTCAATCGCAAATATCTTTTTAACGAAAGGGAAATTCGAAAAACCGAAACCTGCCCCATGCTTTTGTTAATATGAGTACAACAAGGTATAAGGGAACTACTAGAATTCCAATTGGATTTTGAGGATTTGGACAATGTTACAAAGTCCCTTTAAGTTTAACAAAAGGGAAATATGAAAAAAAATGAAACCTCTTGCAAGTTTCTATTGTTAATATGAATACAACAGGAGAACCGCTAGAGTTCCAAGTAAGTTTTGAGGATTTGGGCAATGTTACTAGATCCCTTTAATATTTCAATGTTTTACTACGTTTGTGCATTACGTAGTGTTTCTATGTTTTACTGTATACATGCAAATTACTTCTATTTTATTCTAAATTGTAAATACCATTTCAGATCTTAATCATGTTACTGTACTTATTATGTGTAAGTGTAAAAGCAGGCAGAATATATATCTATCTATATATAAATCTATTACCTTATCTATCTATATATTTATCCAATACATATTTATTATCTTATCTATCTCTCTATCTATCTATCTATAAATCTAACTATCTTATCTATCTTTCTATCTATCTATCCTCTATCTATCTATATATATATCTATCTATGTATATATATATATATATCTATTTATATTCCCCATACTAAGAATCTTGCTCTACGATTGGTCAAAAGTTAATCACGTGATGAAACATAGTTTCAAGGAGTCGTCTTGTAGTCGTCCTACAAGGAGTAGGAGCGATCAAATTCAGACCCAAATTAGAAAAGCTGTCGAACCAAGAGCTCTGTTCTGAGATAGGAAAGATCGTTCTAGCCGAACATGACGACGACTACTTTGTCCGCGCAGTGCAGATGGGTGTGCAAGGAAAATGGACCTCATGGGAGAATGCCAAACAACGCGACCTCAAATGGAAAACGCTTTTCGACATGAGCCCAAAGCTGGTGCAATTTGTGATTGGTGCGACTTACGATACAATGGCTTCCCCGGCGAACCTGGCAAGATGGGGTCTGCAAGCTAGTGACGTCTGCTACCTTTGCAATCAAGGAGGATGCACTACCACACACATCCTTGCGGGATGCCCTGTAAGCCTCCAACAGGGTCGCTACACTTGGAGACATAATCGTGTATTACAGGTTATCACACACAGTCTCGAGGAAGAGGTGAGCAGAGTGAACGCGTCGCCGTCAACGAGGAGGAAGGAACTTCTCATTAACTTCGTCCGCGAGGGAGAGACAAGGCCTAAGACGACTCATCGGAAACCAACTGGTCTTTTGTCGTCGGCGAGGGACTGGAAGTTGCTGTCTGACCTACGCACAAGACTAGTCTTCCCAGAAGAGATTGCAGTCACAAATCTTCGTCCCGACATCGTGATCTTCTCAAGACAGAAGAAATCTGTGGTCATGCTAGAACTAACTGTTTGTGACGAGGGGAACATGCAAGGCGCTCACGAGAGGAAGCAGAGAAAGTACGAGGAACTTCAACTCAGTTGCGAGGATGCTGGCTGGACTGCTTCAGTGTGGCCGGTAGAGGTTGGTTGCAGGGGTTTTGCCTCTAATTCCCTCCTTCCTTCTCTCTTCCGGCTAGGGATCCGACGTTCATCGGGAAAAGCTCTGGAGAGATTAGCCTGCAACGTAGCAGAGAAATCAAGCTTCCATCTGTGGATACAAAGACATTCAACGGCTTGGGCTTTGCCCCATGCCTAATGCTGATTACGTCATAATGGATGCGCGCCAGGCCACATGACTACCGCAGCTCATCGTGTGTCGTCATGGAGATGAGAGATGCGCGCATTCTCTTTTATCAACGCAGACATTTCAATTACAGGTTAGTTTGAAGCAACGAACGTTGAGGGCGTATAACACTTGCGTGTTGCCTCGAGGAAGGTCAACTCGAATTATTTTTTGTGACCACTTGAAGGGCGCCCCAGTTGACAGTAACGTTTTTCCGTAGATTGTAGATTTGATACACCAACCAGAAGTCCGATTTTGTACAGATTGACACTGAACATATAATTTTGTCTGGACATTTCATCAGATATGTGAAATGTAACCAAAATTGGTCATTCAAATTAATTTTGTAATAAAAAAAGTTACACCGGCATTCCTAAGTTATTACACATATTTGGCATTTCAACTGTTTGTACAAATCACAATAGTGACTGAGCCTTTTAAAATAGCAGACGACAACGTACAGCTGTTGAACGGCGGAATCCAACTTTCACAAAATAGTAAGTCGATTTTATTTTAAAATGCTGTAATACCTTATTTTATAGATTGTGTCTACTTGTCATCATGTCGACAATTTGATTGAAATAATATCTGAAACTAGTTTGTGAGTTCACTTTCATTAGGCCTATATTAATTTGAAAGAAATATTTGGAAGTGGAACTGGTCTGAGCCTGAGGGCGGGGCGCGGCTGGAATAGATCGACAAATCTTTTGTTTTTGTGGCATCTTTTAACATTTAATTTAGTCTCTTACTGTCGGCCATTCTATTACTAAAATAACCAGTAAAATAGGCAATGAAAACGATTCATTTTGTCGATCGATCTAACTTTAAGACTGAATAATGGATGGCAACAAAGACATGCAAGTGCTGAACTTCTAAAAGTAAAAGTCGGTAACTTCACCGGCTTTGCCTTTGCCGGTGCCGGTGGGCTAGAACTAGAAGTGAGCCACGCCGGTCTTGTCGGCACTCACTCGGCAGGCGAAGCTAGGCTAAGGTGTCCCTCTCTCATACTCGGCTTCTCTGCATGGCCGTCTCGGCAATCTGGACTAAATATAGTCTACTCGGCCTTAAAACGATGGTTTGCCATCTACCTTAGATAATCCAAGAACCGGTAATGTTTAATCACATTAGATTTAGAGAGATCAGTTAACTTGTCCTAGCATCTTTCAATGATTTATTAATCATTGATTTTTATTGCGGTCCCGACTCCTGCCTGGCCCTGGTTAATAATAATTCATTTAAATTTAAATTAAAAACAAGAAAGATTCCGAGAGTGAGAGACTGACCCTAGGCCTGGCTAATTGTTTTCTTCCAGCCACTGCACCGACATTCAATTTGTCCTGCAAACACATGCCAGCCCCAGACTGGAAAGCATTAATTCACATTTGTATCTGATGTTTTTGTTCAACCCCTCTTAGACTTAGGCCTTACTCTGATTGCACGTTTAGGATGTATCGTTTGTAGCCCATTCTAAATCATTGATGACAATACAAAATGATGGACCAAGAAATGTCTAAGTAATAACAAAAACTTCTTTTCAAGGATTTTTTTTTACGTTTACTTAACTGGCTCTTGACTGAAAAGTAAATGTAGTACCTAATCATCAGTTTAAACCCTAAAGTCAATCAATCAATTTTGCATTTTTTAACTGAGACTTTACAGGAGCTCGTTTGTCATTTCACTGTTTTCAGGAGCTAATTACTAATTTGCACTCTCTGAACAGATGTATTTTGTTTACTATTTTGGTCTAGTATTTTCATTCCACATCAAGAACATGTTAGTGAAATTAAGTGAATATTTTTTCTTATGAATGTTATATTTTTTTCATCTCATAGCAATATTTTGAGGATGTGGTTCAACAAGGACTGGCGACTGGTGATAGGCTGGTGTTACAGTGGTACTTCAGGATTACTTATCTGCCGGTTCTTTACTCGCTTTGCACAGCTAGTCAGCTATCCACAGGCACAGGTATTCTTTCTACTATAATTTAATCATCCCACTCATTTTTTTGGTGCAGGATTCTTTTTTTTTTCTTCATAGGTTAGCTTTTTCCCCGTTATTTATAATTAAGTATTAATTTGGATAAGAGGAGTAATTAAGGCCATTCAAGTTTTTCTTTTCATATTTTGAATTCATTATTTATTGGTATTATACATCCTAACTATCTCGGAGATCAACTTCTCAGTGAATTTATTTATTGGTTTGTGGCAATGAATGATTAAACTTTAAGCTGTATAAATAATTCAAGCAAATTTCTTCATTGTGTTCAATATCATTTGTCACCTTCTTATTCAATTTATTTGCATGTTTTGGTAATTTTTGTTGATAACTTTTATTACTCTACATGCTTTTTGAGGTCAAGACAATTTATTTTAAAGTTTATAATGTTTATAAAGTTGTATTAATATTAACTCATTCATGACTGTTCCCTAAAAATACTCCACTCTGTTTTCCATGGACACGAGAATATGTTATACCAAAATCAATAAACGGGCTGAAAGTGCAATTGCTATAGAGTCTAACATTCTTTCTCTGTGTGTGTTTGCATTCTTTAATTACAGATCTTCGGACTATAGGAGCATGACAGATCACCATGGATGCTACTTGGTAGTGTTCACAAGCAATGGACAAGCCATGCTATATCAGGTACCTCGTTATATAATGAAGTTTGGTATAAAAAGGTTCCACTGTAACAAAATTAGGCATTCCTAATTCTTTTAAATCCAAACATATGGGAACTGATCAGAAATAAATTAATTTAATGAAAGTGAGCAAAGAAAATAGGCTTATGATCCTACCTAAGACCTGTAAATTGCTTTACTGTGTTCTAACCCGCACTGAGCTAGAATGCATCTCATAGTGGTACTTTCCTGAACCCGTCTAGTATGTGCATTGAGGAAGAATCTTTGAAGGAGTGCCATGTAGCTCAGAGGTTAGAGACTTATAGAGCATGACCTTGCAAAAGTTGACGTCTCTAGTCATTTTAGTTGGTGAAATCATTTGCAGTGATACAGAATTAAAATGATGCAAGAAAAATGATATTTCCATAATCTAATTGTCTAACCCTCAGGCTCATTTCTTTTCTATTCTGAATCTATATTATAGATTTCCATTTTCCTCATGGTCAAGTTAAAAGAAAAATGATAAAATCGCCCCATAACAAAATTGATTGAATCACTTTCATTGTAGGCAAACCTGAATAGATGTAATATTTTGTTTGTGAAAATTGATCATTATTATATTTATAGTGGAACCTCTTTATAAGGAGACCTGTTATCACATAAGTTACCTGATAATGATATAGTGAGGTAATTGCTTTAAACCCAAGGCTATCTGAGAACCATCATGCTCGTTATAACAAGGTTTCACTTTACAGATTGGTAAAAGATCTTAGTTAGACTGATGAAATGGCTGTTACAACCTTTTGTTATTTCAAGATCTGAATTTTAAAAATTTTCCCAGGTATTTTCTGTAGTATATTATTAGGGTCTTTTTCTTCCGTTTTGGTACAGTCCACCAGCGCGGTGTATTTTCGTAGGAAAACCCAGACTAGTTGCAGTCTAGACAATTCTAGATTTGCCTAACTGAATGTAGGTCAAACAGTGACCTGTTGTTGTACTTGTAAACAACATAAATTATGTAGACTGCAATTGCATTGTACATGTGATGTGCATGGGGTGCATGCATAGCTTTAGGCATGCACTTTGTGTATACAACCAGAGTGTATATAACCAGTGTGTACATACAAGCTGATTTTCATATACTCTCCCAATGAGTTCAATAAACGTTGCATGAAAGAATGCATTCTTAACTGAAACGAATGGTGCGATGTGTAATTATTGGTGGTTTAGACGACCAGCCTTCAATTTACCTCAACATGCATGCAGAGATTACATTTCCAAGCCCCTTCTCAGGCTAGCTTTAAAAACATTTTTTTCCTTCATATTATCATTATCTCTCAAGTCTCAACCATTTGCTTTGTCTTTCAAAAAGAGGACATCATGTTTAAATCTATTCAACTCTCACTCATTCATTTGATTTACAGTCAAATTATAATGTATTACAAACATGGTCTCGGTGTGTAGATAACTAGATAAATAGATTCATGCAAAAGCCACATTTTTATCAATGAATGGTTTACTTGCATTTTTTGCTTGCATCCATCTACAACTTTCAATATTGCAAACAAAATAATCTATGAAATATCATAATTCAAGAACAAATCTTATTACTTTGGTATCTAATGTTTATTTCTTATTTTTAAATTGAAGCTAAATGAGAGATATTTGTTATTTTGTTGGCACACTGATTGTGGTGATAATGGTTAGTGGATGATGTTGAGTGTCATGGTGGAATTCCTGATTGAAGAGCTCCTCTTAACTAACAGGGTGTATGAAGTGTGGCATGATAGTCTTATATTTTCCCCTTCAGGTCAGGATATTTTTGTCAAATCATTGCAAAACATGTATGTTTTACTATTTTGACCCCCTCCTGTTAAATGATTAGTTGAAAGGTGGCTATGATTGATGGTGATTAAAGAAATTGATTATTTTGTTTTGATAAATGGTGCATAGTCTTCAAGTCTGAAGCTGCACTTTATTGGAAGAGGAATAAGACATCGACATCTATTCACTGGAATATTAAAGGCTTGATTCTGGACCACCCCCATCCTTTACCCAAATGAGAAACAAAATGGAAGTATTATGCCAGTTTCCTTTTACGCTGCCTAGCTTCCTTTTGTTGTTGTTGAGTTCCTGGAGTAAAGATTTACAAAATAATTCTATCTATTTTAGGCATTAAACCCCCTTTACATCTACAATGCAATCATGACCACATATTCAATGAAAGATAATAAAGGGGTTCAAATAAGTAAGCCTACACTCCTAAAGAATGGACACCATGTTTATTTTGGCTAATTTCTCCCCACTCATGATCATACTGGTTGATGCAGGCAACTATGTACATGCCTTTGGGGTTGGATAGTCTTATACCCCCCCCCCCCCCCCCCCCCCTACAAAAAAAAAATGCAATTTGCACATGATTTGAATTGACTTTTCTTTTTGTTTTGCAAACCAGATCTAATTTAAATGTAATTAAACCTGGTCAAACGTACTATTACCCCAAATAAGGGCTTAAGGCTAAGACCTATCTAAATAGGGCATACCCTAGCCTGCCTAGGCTACGTCTAAGCTAGACATTTCTTTTTTTAACTTGACTCAACAAAAACAGGTATCAAATTCAAGCGAGTAAAAAGGTCCAATGGCAATAGTCAATACAAGACTCAAAGATTGAGGTGAAATCTCCAAGAACAAGACTAAGTTACATGATTTGGGTTGGAATTGATAAACTGGATCTCCTTCAATAATGATACAAAGTAGGCCATACAATAAGGTAAAAATAAAACCACCACTTTCGCATAAAGACCGAGACGCGGGACCGAGACTGACTGCATGAAGATGAGCTAGCGTCGAGTCAGCTGAGCCGGAGCAGAAGCCCGGTGAATGAGCGGCAGACTAGCCTCGCCTGCCGCCGACCCGACCGGCGTAGCTCATTCTCAGACACCGTATCGCGAAGTCACTTGCCGGTCACTATCGTACGTATACAATGTCAATGCCAATGGGCAAGAGTAAGTCGCAAATTTGTTTTAAATAAAGCACATTAATGTGCTTAATCGGCAGAGTCGCCACAGAGTCTAGTTCTAGTTTAAATGATGTTATACGCTAACGTCAGTTAATTATCCTAAGTCTAAGACAGGAATAAATAGCATACAAATACAATTCCGGGATTTTGAAGAATGCTCGTTTTTGTCGTCTGCTTAATATCTCGATACGTCATCCTCACTCACAAACGGTTTTTGTACACACAGTTTTGCCGACAAAAATTGTTATTATCATGAAAATGCCGATGCGGTTTATTTTAATAAGACTATGATTGGAATGAGCGATTTTGTAAAAAATTCCCATATTCATGAAATGTCAAACAAAATTATATATTTAGTGTCAATCTGTACAAAATCGGACTTCTGGTCTATTTATCAAATCTACAATCTACCGAAAAACGTTACTGTCAACTGGGGCGCCCTTCGAAATGGTCACAAAAAATAATTCGCGATTTCTCATAGACTGCGTGTATAACAATATACGAGTTGACCTTCCTGAAGGCAACACGGTCTCGTGTTTACCGCCCTCAACGTTCGTTGGTTTGAAGATTTGTACGGCCAGGAGCAGATGTAAATTCGCTTACATCTGCTTCAGAAACAAATTTTCTTCTATACTTTTTATTATCAACCACACCCTGGCTGCTGATGACGAGTGTGGAATAACTAACCTGCTAAATTGTTAAATACTTACTTGGACATTTACTAATTGTGACTTTATGGGCTAACTCTTGCCGGAGTGTTGCCCTAGCGGAGCCAATTCGTTGGTATTTTTCATCTATTTATATTCCCCATACTAAGAATCTTGCTCTACGATTGGTCAAAAGTTAATCACGTGATGAAACATAGTTTCGCCCATCATTGATGGGAGAAGAAAACTTTGTTACGCTGTGTAGATATCTTGGGTGAAAGTGCGTTGCACTCACGATAATTGGTAAAGATATATCTACACTCCGCGGTTGCATTGATTTGACTGTGGAGCTCGTGTGTGGCCACTCAAACTCCGTACACAAATGATGTGGCGTGATAACTCTATGCGCGCGAATTACAAATTTAATTTTATTCGTTGTGCATACGTAGCACACTGCACTGAAGCTGCATGCATACGATATGCACTGTACCATATGCGATACGTATCGTACATTGCACCGTTTGCTGTTATTGTTTATTGCTTGTTCTGTTGTTCGACGTAAGATTTGAGCTCTAACGAAGCTGAAATTGACATTTTTTTGCTTGAGAGTGAAAGTAAAAATACAAAGCGACAACTTAAGTTCAGCCTGAAAGTGTTCCAAGATTATTGCGATGCTGGAAGCATACATTTTGACGAACTGTCTGACATGGACTTGAACGGCGCTAGACCAAGTGTTGGGGAGACTCTATTTTCTTGTTTGTTGACTTTTGAACTGTTTTGGTGGGAGTTTACATTTCACGTTTTAACTTTTGGAATTTTCAAGGAATTACCACCGTTGACTTTTGAACTGTTATAATATAATGGAATTGTCATGGAGTTACCCTGTTACCGAAAGTGGAATAACATTGTTGCATGGTAAGTAGATCAAACCTAGTAACAGTACTACTTAGTCTTAGACTAGGCCTGCTTAGCCTTAGACTAGATCTAGAAGTTCGATGTGGAATATAAAGCAAATAATCACCTTTTGGTTTCAGGCGATGGCAAACTATCACTTCCTCGGCAATCTGAATGTATACGCTATCTTTCCTCAGCTTTGCTTCGGAAAGATAGCTACATCCAGCTCGCCTCGGAAGTGATAGTAAGTCCCATCACCTTCACCAACGGTAATTATTTGCTTACTATCTACTTAATTAAATCCATCTTCCTTCATTACGTACTATTCTCATGGTTCTGAAAAATAATGAGAAACAAATCTGCCTATTAATAAATGGAGATACAATGTAATGTTTTATTTGGTTACATTTTTTGAATTCATACACAGAATATATAAATCAGCCAATCAAAAACGGAGAGAGAGAGAGAGCGATAGGTTTTAAAGATATTATTGCTTTTTCTTTAACACATCTGCATAAACGATTGTGCAGTTCACATATCAAGTGTAAGATTTTTTTTTAATGTGTAATGATGCATTAATTCTCCCAACCCACTACACACAAATTGGCAATGCCACAAACACTTCGATCATTAAAATTGATAAAACAAAACGATTGATAATCAGGCTTCCAGTGTGGTTGAGAGAGCTGTGGACAAATGTTACCTTTTGGGGGTAAATTTTTTTCTGTTCGCTAACTTCAATTTTAATGGGGATTAGGAATTATGACTTGGGGTTAGTATAGTATTTGGTTTTAAGTATTTAAATCTATACAAGACTTAGTAAAGCCTGACCCCACCCTTAACTCTAACCCCGGTAATGTATTAAAATGGCCTTTACTTGCAGGAATGCCCTTACCCTTTATAATCTACAGAGAACAGAACCTAATATTGGAAATTAGTCCAATTATCAAATTATCAGACTGGATGAAATCCAGGCCTGAAGTTAGCAACTATTTTTTGGGGTTCATAATTGTGCATCCCATTAAAGTTCACATTTGACACGCTTTGATCTATGCATATCTTCTTGCTTGTCCGGCTCTACCTGGCATCTTATTCGATTTATTTATTTAAATTTGGTAAGAATTGTATTACCAACAGTTAAATTCCGCAAAGTTTTAAAATCAAGTTGAATGGAATACACCAATAACAAGATGCCAAGTCGAGACAGAAAAGTTTCTGCATTGAACCTAGGTCACTCAACAACACCATTTGACACTTGATTTGCCTTTGTATAATGATCAATGTGACTCTGCATTGCCAATTTGTACATACATGGGTAGGGAGAATTTAGAGTCAATTTATACATTACACAATAACTACAATTTTCTTACATACATGTATATTTACATTCTGTTTTAGCCGCAGAACAATTGTCATTCTCTACTGTAATGGAGATGTGCCCACAGTATGACAAAAAGAACAAGGGCGAGTTTCACAAAGATCCCAAGTTGAACTTAACTCTAAGTTAGACTTAAAATTTATGGAAAGCCATTTGTAGCCTTGGAATAGAATATATTCAAAAGCAAAAATACAAGTATGTTGGACTCTCCATAAATTATACATCAAGAGCATCAAATCCTCATAATAGAAAATATAAATGATTTGAATTTATAAACATTTCATGCATTTTTAAAGAAACATTACAAAATTGATTTAAAGAAACTACCAGCTTTCCATAATTTCAAGTCCAACTTTGAGTCAAGTTCAACTTAGGATCTTTGTGAAACACCCCACAGATGCAGTATGCAATTCTGTTAATTTTGTCATGCTGTGAGCACGCCTCGGAAGAGAATGCCAAGGAATTATCATACAGTACATTTTTTAAAAATACAACAATCCAAAAGAAAACTGTACGCAAGATCTCGAATAAGGATAAGAAACATACACAAATGTACAGGGATGCCAAACACTTGCTCTGCAGAGTGTTTAACTTTTAAATAATACTAATACACATGTTTGTCATGGAACATGAATAATCAATATACATTATACAATTATCATTTGTTTTCCTTCTAATTCCATCATTAACTCTACAATTGTTACTACAAAACAATTTTGTTGACAGCATTGATCTTAATATGACAAAAAAGACGTAGCTGTATAGCATCGTTACTACATCGTGAGTCAACGAACAATTAAAACTCAGCATCTATCTTGCTGTTTTAGTAGCATAGTTACACAACTATTGATGTTCCAAAATACAGCGAGAGATCAAAGTATGGCTATATAATCTTCATTTTCAAAGCTAGTTATTCT